>SJYA01002591.1:2195043-2278985 GCA_006410615.1 Neotragus moschatus
AGCAAGATCCTCTAAGACCCACCTCCTAGAGTAATGGAAATAAAAACAAAAATAAACAAACGAGACCTAATTAAAATTAAAAGCTTTTACACAATGAAGGAAACTATAAGCAAGGTGAAAAGACAGCCTTTGGAATGGGAGAAAATAATAGCAAACAAAGCAACTGATAAAGAATTAATCTCAAAAATATACAAGCAACTCCTGCAGCTCAGTTCCAGAAAAATAAACGACCCAATTAAAAAATGGGCCAAAGAACTATACAGACATTTCTCCAAAGAAGACATACAGATGGTTAACAAACACATGAAAAGATGCTCAACATCACTCATTATCAGAGAAATGCAAGTCAAAACCACAATGAGGTACCATCTCATGGCAGTCAGAATGCTGCTATCCAAAAATCTACAACCTATAAATACTGGATAGAGTGTGGAGAAAAGGGAACCCTCTTACATTGTTGGTGGGAATGCAAACTAGTACAGCCACTATGGAGAACAGTGTGGAGATTCCTTAAAACACTGGAATAGAACTGCCATATGACCCAGCAATCCCTCTGCTGGGCATACACACCGAGGAAACCAGAATTGAAAGAGACACGTGTACCTCAGTGTCCATCGCAGCACTGTTTATAATAGCCAGGACATGGAAGCAACCTAGATGTCCATAAGCAGATGAATGGATAAGAAAGCTGTGGTACATATACACAATGGAGTATTACTCAGCCATTGAAAAGACTATATTTGAATCAGCTCTAATGAGGTGGATGAAACTGGAGCCTATTATACAGAGTGAAGTAAGTTCAGAAAGAAAAATACCAATACAATATACTAACACATATATATGGAATTTAGAAAGATGGTAATGATAATCCTGTATGCGAGACAGCAAAAGAGACACAGATGTATAGAACAGTCTTTTGGACTCTGGGAGAAGGCGAGGGTGGGATGATCTGAGAGAATAGCATTGAAATATGTATATTATCATATGTGAAACAGATCGCCAATCCAGGTTCAATGCAAGAGACAGGGTGCCCAGGGCTGGGTGTGCCGGGATGACCCAGAGTGATGGGATGGGGAAGGAGGTGGGAGGTGGGCTCAAGATGGGGAACACATGTACACTCATGGCTGATTCTTGAATAAATATTTTACAAAAATAAATAAAAGACATTGCAAACCTATTTTGTAAAAAACCCTACAGTATGTGTTTCCACAAGTAATTAATTGATGTTCAGTTATTCTAAGTCTTTGCAGCTACATGGCATTATTAATTCCTTCTCCTTTTAAAAAAAATTAAAATTTGTAGTCATTGTGTTAGATATGTAGTGGTATCTTGTACCAATACAATGGTGGTATAAAATTGATTTAATTTGCATTTCTTTAAAGACAAATAATTATGAGTATATTTTCATGTGTTTTTTGCCATCAATATGTCTANCATGGCATTATTAATTCCTTCTCGTTTTAAAAAAAATTAAAATTTTTAGTCATTGTGTTAGATATGTAGTGGTATCTTGTACCAATACAATGGTGGTATAAAATTGATTTAATTTGCATTTCTTTAAAGACAAATAATTATGAGTATATTTTCATGTGTTTTTTGCCATCAATATGTCTATTTGGTGATCCATCTGCTCAAAATTTTTGTGAATTTTTTATTGGATTGTTTTCTTACTCTTGAATTTCCATATGTATGCTTTTTGGTTTTGAGAAGTCAGATTCTTTCCTCAGCTGTGTCCAATCTACTTATAAGTCCTACAATGTCATTCTCCATGTCTGTTACAGTTTTGTCTCTAGTATTTGTCCCTGGCATCCCTGTTTCTTTTTGATTCTTTCTTCAGAGTCATATCTCTCTCCTTAGATAACCCATTTGATCTTGAACAATATCATCTTTCTCCATTAGAATCCTTAGTATATTAATCATAGTTGTTTTAAATTCTCTAATAATGCCAACATCCCTGCCTCCATGCTACAAGTTTGTGTTTTCTATCTTTTGATATGCCTTGTAACTTTTTTACTGATTGCCGGACACGCTGTAGTGTTAATAAAAAATGGAACTGCTGCAAAAAACCTTTAGTAAATGTGGTGATGAGGTGTGAGGGGAGGGCAAGTGCTTTATAGTCCTATGATTAGGTGTCAGTCTTTTAGTAAGCCTATGCCTCTGTACTGTGAGTTTCACAGTGCTTCCGATTTTCTCCCCACCTGGGTAGGACAGGATGGCTAGTGTGGACTGGAGTTTGGTACATATATCCCCCTTTTCCCAAGGAGAAGCTAGAGCTAGCTTGAGTTGGATAGGTCTCTTCCTCTTGGTTACTCTGGCTCTGATAATATTCTAGCAGGGTAGTTTTTATTAACTAGTTTCACTTGAGGGCAAGCCCTGTTAAAAGGAACGGAATGTTCCACAGTATTTCAAAATGGCTCGTTTTCCCTCCTGCCTGCTAGAAGGCTGAGAGGATTTCTCTTCTATATTTGCTGTGGGAGTTTAGTCAAGCTCCAGGTGGCGAATCTCATGATATTGATAACTGAGTCTTCCTGGAGTTTTATCTCTTCAGTTGTCTGGATTGTTTCAGTTTCAGTTCAGTCACTCAGTCATGTCTGACTCTTTCTGACCCCATGGACTGCAGCATACCAGGACTCTCTGTCCATCACCATCCTCCAGAGTTTACTCAAACTCATGTCCATTGAGTCGGTGATGCCATCCAAGCATCTCATCCTCTGTCATCCCCTTCACCTCCAACCTTCAATCTTTCCCAGCATCAGGGTCTTTTCAAATGAGTCAGTTCTTTACATCACGTGGCCAGAGTATTGGAGTTTCAGCTTCAACATCAGTCCTTCCAATAAATATTCAGGATTGATTTCCTTTAGGATGGACTGGTTGGATCTCCTTGACTCCTGGACTCTCAAGAGTCTTCTCCAACAGTTAAAAAGTATCAGTTCTTCAGTGCTCAGCTTTCTTTATAGTCCAACTCTCACATCCATACATGACTACTGGAAAAACCATGTCTTTGACTAGATGGACCTTTGATGGCAAAGTAATGGCTCTGCTTTTGAATATGCTGTCTAGGTTGGTATTAGCTTTTCTTCCAAGGAGCAAGCATCTTTTAATTTCATGGCTGCAGTCATCATCTGCAGTTATTTTGGAGCCCCCCAAAATAAAATCTGTCACAGTTTCCAATGTTTCCCCATCTAGTTGCCACGAAGTAATGGGGCCAGATGCCATGATCTTAGTTTTCTGAATGTTGAGATTTAAACCAGCTTTTTCACTCCTCTTTCACTTTCATCAAGAGGCTCTTTAGTTCTTCACTTTCTGCCATAAGTGTGGTGTTATCTGCATATCTGAGATTATTGATATTTATCCCAGCAATCTTGATTCCAGCTTGTGCTTCATCCAGCCCAGCATTTCACATGATGTACTCTGCATAGAAGTTACATAAGTAGGGTGACAATATACAGCCTTGATGTACTCCTTTCCCTATTTGGAAACAGTCTGTTATTCCATGTCCAGTTCTAACTGTTGCTTCTTGACCTGCATACAGATTTCTCAGGAGGCAGATCAAGTGGTCTGGTATTCCCATCTCTTGAAGAATTTCCCACAGTTTTTTTGATCCACACAGTTAAAGGCTTTGGCATAGTCATTAAAGCAGAAGTAGATGTTTTTCTGGAACTCTCTTGCTTTTTTGATAATCCAACAAATGTTGGCAATCTGAGCTCTGGTTCCTCTGCCTTTTCTAAAACCAGCCTGAACATCTGGAAATTCACAGTTCATGTACTATTGAAGCCTTGCTGGGGTAATTTTAAACATTACTTTGCTAGTGTGTGAGATGAGCACAATTGTGCAATAGCTTGAGCATTCTTTGGCATTGCCTTTCTTTGGGATTGGAATGAAAACTGACCTTTTCCAGTCCTGTGGCCACTGCTGAGTTTTTCAAATTTGCTGACATATTGAGTGCACCCCTTTCACAGCATCACCTTTTAGGATTTGGAATAGCTCAACTGGAATTCCATCACCTCCACTAGCTTTGTTCATAGTGATGCTTCCTAAGGCCCACTTGACTTCACATTCCAGGATGTCTGGCTCTAGGTGAGTGATTACATCATCAACATTATCTGGGTCATGAAGATCTTTTCTGTATAGTTTTCTGTGTATTCTTGTCACTTCTTCTTAATATCTTCTGTTCAGTCCATAGCATTTCTGTCCTTTACTGTACCCATCTTTGCATGAAAATTTCCCTTTGTATCTTTAATTTTCTTGAAGAGATATCCAGACTGTCCCATTCTATTTTTTCNACATTATCTGGGTCATGAAGATCTTTTCTGTATAGTTTTCTGTGTATTCTTGTCACTTCTTCTTAATATCTTCTGTTCAGTCCATAGCATTTCTGTCCTTTACTGTACCCATCTTTGCATGAAAATTTCCCTTTGTATCTTTAATTTTCTTGAAGAGATATCCAGACTGTCCCATTCTATTTTTTCCCTCTATTTCTTTGCATTGAACACTGTGGAAGCCTTTCTTATCTCTCTTTGCTGTTCTTTGGAACTTTGCATTCAAATGGGTGTATCTTTCCTTTTCTCCTTTGCCTTTTTCTTCTCTTCTTTTCATAGCTATTTGTAAGGCCTCCTCAGACAATCATTTTGCCTTTTTGCACTTCTTTTTCTTGGGTATGGCATTCATCACTGCCTTCTGTACAATATCACAAACCTCCATCCGTAGTTCTTCAGGGACTTTGTCTATCAGATCTAATGCTTTGAATCTGTCACTTCTATTGAATTAAACATTTACTGAATATGGCCTTGGAGAAGGCAATGGCACCCCACTCCAGTACTCTTGCCTGAAAAATCCCATGGACGGAGGAGCCTGGTAGCCTGCAGTCCATGGGGTCGCTAAGAGTCAGACACGACTGAGTGACTTCACTTTCACTTTTCACTTTCATGCATTGGAGAAAGAAATGGCAACCCACTCCAGTGTTCTTGCCTGGAGAATCCAGGGACGGGGGAGCCTGATGGGCTGCGGTCTGTGGGGTCGCATAGAGTCGGACACGACTGAAGCGACTTAGCGGCGGAACATGGCCCTGCCCATCAGAACAAGACTCAGTTTCCCCCTCAGTCAGTCTTTCCCATCAGGAGGCTTCCATATGCCTCTTATCCTTCTCCATCAGAAGGCAGACAGACTGGAAACCACTATTACAGAAAAGTAACCAATCTGTTCACATGGACCACAGCCTTGTCTAACTCAATGAAACCATGAGTCATGCTGTGTAGGGCCACCCAAGATGGACAGGTCATGGTGGAGAGTTCTGACAAAACATGGTCCACTGGAGAAGGGAATGGCAAACCACTTCAGTATTCTTGCCTTGAGAACCCCATGTCTGGATTGAGCCTTCAGCAATTCATCAATTCAGGTTTTCCTACAACCAATAGTTGGAAGTTTCTGCTTATGAGTCCCTGCTCTGATAAGCCAAGCAATACCACACTGACTGCATTCTGAAAATCAGTTTGTGTGAGCTTTTCAACTTTGTTCTTTTCTCACATTTTTTTGGACAGTTCTTGTTCCTTTATTGCCATATGACTTTTGAGTCAGCTTGTTCATCTCTCTCAAAAAGGTCTGTTTGGATTTTGTTTGAGATTTCTTAAAATGTATAGATCAATAGAAGAGATTGCCTTCCAATCTGTGAACAAAGTATGTCTCTCCATTTATTTAGGCCTTTTTCGATTTATTTCATTGATATTTTGTAATTTTCAACATTAGTTATTAAATATATTTTCTTGGATTTAAATCTACTTATTTTATTATTGGTGTTATTACAATTGGTACTTTAAATTTGAACTCTAATATTTTACTCTTAGTATATTCAGTTAATTTTGATGTATTGACCTTGAAACTTGTGACTTTTCTAAACTCTTTCAGTGGTTCTATGTCAGTGTTTCTTACATTTAGTTTTTTTTTTTCCACATACAATCATCATTTGTGAATGGACAGATTTTTAAATTTTTCTTTTATAATTTATATTCTTTAAAAAAATTTGATGACTTATTAAACTGGTTAGGGCCCTAGAACTATGGTGCATAAATGTAGAAAGAGAGAACAATCTTACTTTTACCCAACCTTAAGGGTAAAATGTTCACTCAGACATGACTGAACAACNTTACATTTAGTTTTTTTTTTCCACATACACTCATCATTTGTGAATGGACAGATTTTTAAATTTTTCTTTTATAATTTATATTCTTTAAAAAAATTTGATGACTTATTAAACTGGTTAGGGCCCTAGAACTATGGTGCATAAATGTAGAAAGAGAGAACAATCTTACTTTTACCCAACCTTAAGGGTAAAATGTTCACTCAGACATGACTGAACAACTTTCACCTTATTCATTTTTAAAACTTTAATTTGTTTTCATATGGTCAGAGCACAACTTTGTATGACTTGTATTTTTTAAAGTTACGAGATTGATTTTGTGGTACAAAAAAATGATCTATCTTAATGAATATGCCATGTGCACTTGTTAACATGTTTAAGAGTTCTTGTTGTAAGAAGAGTCTTGTATATGTAGGTTAGATGGATTTGATAAAGAGTGGTTTTCTGCTCTTCAGTATTTTACCTTTCATTTTCTGCCTATTGTATCAAGTACTGAGAGAGGAATGTTGAGATCTCTAACTGTAGCTGTGGATATCATGCATTGGAGAAGGAAATGGCAACCCACTCCTGGAGCCTGGTGGGCTGCTGTCTATGGGGCCGCACAGAGTCGGACACGATTGAAGCGACTTAGCAGTAGCAGCAGCAGCTGTGGTTATGTCTATTTCTCTTCCAGTTTTGTTTCTATATATTATGAAGCTCTGTTTTTGATGTACATGTATTTAGGATTTCTCTGCCTTCTTTGAAAATTGAATTCATTATCATTATGTCATAGTGCCCCTTATCTGTGGTAGGATTTATTCTTCCAAGTCTATATTTTGTCCAATATTAATACAGCTACTCCAGCTTTTNGTCTATTTCTCTTCCAATTTTGTTTCTATATATTATGAAGCTCTGTTTTTGATGTACATGTATTTAGGATTTCTCTGCCTTCTTTGAAAATTGAATTCATTATCATTATGTCATAGTGCCCCTTATCTGTGGTAGGATTTATTCTTCCAAGTCTATATTTTGTCCAATATTAATACAGCTACTCCAGCTTTTTAAAAAATTGTGTATATATGTTATATCATTTCCCATACTTTAACTGTATATTTGAAATGTGTTTATTGTTGATAATAGATCTTGCATTTTAATCTAATCATACAATTTCCCTGTTAATTGGTGTGACTATTAATATTACTGGTATAAATTTTACTGTGATGATATCTGTTAATGCTTATTCAGGCTTTTTTTTTTTTTTTTAAACGGGGAACTAATTTCTTTATTTCCCCTTTCCTTTCTTTGGGTTAATTAAGCATATATTTATGGTTTAACTTTTTCTGCATTTTTATTATTTATACATTTTTAACTTTTCTAGAGATTTCCTAAACTTTAAATAATATATTGGATCACATGTTGTGAAGGACTATATATATATATAATTTCCACTTCCCAACCTGTGGGCTGTTTTTGTTACACATAGTACTTTTGTATATTGTATAAACACATAATAATTTGCTACTATTTTTGTTTTTGATAGTGTGATGTTTAATTCTATGTGTGAACTTTGAGAGTGTTTTTGGATAAACATTTAAACTGGGTTTCCCAGGTGACACTAGAGGTAAAGAACCCACCTGCCAATGCAGGAAGCTTAAAAGAGATCCCTGGGTCAGATCCCTGGGTCGGGAAGATCCCCTGGAGGAGGGCACAGCAGCCCATTCCAGTATTCTTGCCTGAAGAATCCCACGGATAGAGGAACCTGGCAGGCTGCTGTCCATAGGGTTGCACAGAGTTGGGCATGACTGAAGCAATGTCAGACACATATACAACATTTAAATTGGTGAACTTTGGGTAACACAGATTGTCCTCTGTGGGTAGACTCTCTCTAGTTGAAGGATTGAAAAGGAAAAATGACTGACCTCCCTGTGAATGGAGAAAAGTTATTTGACAGATTGCTTTTAAACTGCTGCTGCTGCTGCTAAGTCGCTTCAGTCATGTCCGACTCTATGCGACCCCACAGACAGCAGCCCACCAGGCTCTGCCGTCCCTGGGATTCTCCAGGCAAGAATACTGGAGTGGGTTGCCATTTCCTTCTCCAATGCATGAAAGTGAAAAGTCAAAGTGAAAGTGAAGTCGTGTCTGACTCTTAGCGACCCCATGGACTGCAGCCTACCAGGCTCCTCTGTCCATGGGATCTTCCAGGCAAGAGTACTGGAGTGGGGACCAGAGCTGCCCTAATGCATGGGTCTTGAGCCTACTGACCCATACTGCAGATTTTTGACTTCGCTGTTATAATCACATGAGCCAGTTCCTTATGATAAATGTGTCTCTGTTTCTGTCTCTCCTTTCAAATCTCTGTCTCTCCCTCTCCATCCTCACCTCTTCATATGTGTATTTGGAAGCCTCTGACATATAGATAGTTATCTTTCACAGTAAGTAAAGAAGCAAAATGTACTTTTTTTACCTTTTTTTATTCTATTTTACCTTTCATGTTCAGTAAACTTCTTCATATAGATTCATGTTTTAGTCTGGTATAACACTCTTCAATCTGATAAACTCCCTTAATATTTCCTTTAGTACTAGTCTCCTAGCAATAAGATGTCACTTTTTCATCTGAAAGAAACATTCTTTTCATTGCATATATGAAGTATATTTGTGGGAAGTGACTTTTTTCTTTCTGCACATTTAAACGTTACTCTGTTATCTTCACATGCATGGTTTCTGATAAATGTAGTGTAAACGATGTCATTCTTATTCTTATTTCTCCACTGATTTTTTTTTCACTTTACAATACTGTATTGGTTTTACTGTATTGGTTTTGCCATACATTTACAATACTGTATTGGTTTTGCCAACCAATACTGTGGTTTTGCCACAGGTGTACATGATTTTCCAACCCTGAGCCCCCCTCCCACCACCCTCCCCATTTCATCTCTCTGGGTCATCCCAGTGCACCAGCCTCAAGCATCCTGTATCCTGTATCGAACCTAGACTCGTGATTCGTTTTTTTACATGATAGTATACATGTTTCAGTGCCATTCTCCCAAATCATCCCACCCTCTCCATCTCCCGCAGAGTCCAAAAGACTGTTCTTTACATTTGTGTCTCTTTTGCTGTCTCTCATACAAGGTTATCATTACCATCTTTCTAAATTCCATATATATGTGTTAGTGTACTGTATTGGTGTTTTTCTTTCTGGCTTACTTCACTCTGTATAATAGGCTCCAGTTTTAGCCACCTCATTAGAACTGATTCAAATGTATTCTTTTTCATGGCTGAGTAATCTCCATTGTGTATATGTACCACAGCTTTCTTATCCATTCATCTGCTGATGGACATCTAGGTTGCTTCCATGTCCTGGCTATTATACACAGTGCTGCGATGAACATTGGGGTACACGTGTCTCTTTCAATTCTGGTTTCCTCGGTGTGTATGCCCAGCAGTGGGATTGCTGGGTCATAAGGCAGTTCTATTTCCAGTTTTTTTAAAGGAATCTCCACACTGTTCTCCATAGTGGCTGTACTAGTTTGCATTCCCACCAACAATGTAAGAGGGTTCCCTTTTCTCCACTCCCTCTCCAGCATCATTTTGGTGTAATGTGTGTGTATGTGTGTGTGTGAAATTTATCTTGCTCAGAGGATGGTATCATTGACTCAATGGACAAGAGTTTGAGCAAACTCTAGGAGACAGAGTGAAGGACAGGGAAGCCTGGAGTGCTGCAGTTCATGGAGTCACAGAGTTGGTCACAACTTAGTGACTGAAAACAGTAACAGTATCTCTGAGCTATTGGAACTTTGGTTTGTTGTCATAAATTTTGGAATATTACTGTCAGTTATTTCTTCAAATGTTTTTTTCTTCCCACTCTGGAGTTTTAATTTTATGTCGGTTGTCCCATTTGATATTGGTTCAAAGTTATTAAATCTTATACTATTATTATCATCATCACTATTATTAATTTATTTTATCATTCAATTTGGATTACTTCTTTGGAATTATCTTTAACTTAGGTATTTTATTCTTTCCTTAGCTATGTTGTGTGTACTTTCACTGAATTGATAAGCCTGTTGAAGGCATACTTATTTTCTTTAACATTTTTCTAAAATTTCTAGCATTTCCAGTTAATTCTTGCAGTTTCCATCTCTGCTGAAATTATCCATCTGATTTTTTTTTGGCACACCTTTGCTATTAGAATTTTTAATCCTTAAATTATAGTTACTTAAAATGTTTCTGTTAGTTGCAACATATGTGTCATATTAACTTCTTGGCAGTGGAGTTGTTTTTCCTCTTTTTTCCTAAACCTCATAATATTTTTTGTTGTTGAGTACTATTTATTTTGTGTAGAATAATAGAAACTGAGATAAATATTTGTAATGTCTGGAAATGGGAACAGCGTTCCTTTTGTTACTTCTTTAGTATCAGAATTTAATTTAATAGAATGAAAAAATGAAGTAGATTTGCTCATTGCTGTAGTTACTTTTGATGACAACAGAATTCAAAACTTTCTAATGATATGTGTTTTGGATGAGGGCTTGTATCCCAAGATCTTCCCTCCCATCTCATCTCCCAAGGAAATATGGTAAAATCACCCTGGGCTGAAAAGAACTTTGTTTGAAAATATAAGGTCAGATGTGTCTAACCTCCTTGTTTTATAAGCAAGAAAGCTGAAGTTATTTCTTTGTTTTTAATCACAAATTAGGAGTTTGGGGTTAACAGACACAAACTACTAGACATAAAATAGATCAACAACAATGCCCTACTGTATAGTACAGGAAAATATATTCAATGCCTTGCAATGAACTATAATGGAAAAATATATATACATGCTTTTTATTCTTTATAAAATACCTATGAGGAGTATAGGTATAGTATATTACTTTTCATATGATGCCACTGAAACTAATAATAAGGAAACCAAGTCTGTGTTCTCTTAATCCATCAGTGATGAGGTATTAGACCTTGAGAGAGTTGATACTCACTTCCAGGACATCTTGCCTGGCCACAAATGCTCAGTACTGGGACTCTCAAATGGGTTTGGGCACTCTGTCTCTGTGATCATGCAGTCTCACCTATATGAATCTATTTTTGTGTTTCTCACATTGTATTATAATCATCAATTCATGTGTTATCAAAAACCTGAGTCTGAGCTTCTTGACCACCCTGCAGTTCACTTAGCCCACAGTTGGAATGGATTTTAAAATGCCTCCTGGAGCCATGTGACTCTTACTGTGATGCTATAATATTGTCAAAAAACTAGGACAATAAAAACAAAAAAAGTAAACCAAGCAGTAAATCTAGTTCTCCCAAGATTTTTACCCAGTGTGACCCTTCTTTTCACAGAGATACAAAAGAGACCATTGTGTTTAATGTATTATGAATGTTGATTAGGACAGGTAAGTTCAGAAAGGACAGAAAAAGAGGGACAGAAGAACTGAAAATAGAAGGTCAAGAACTAGGTCCAAAAACATAAGTTAGAACAACGTATTTGCTCTTGTACAGTTGCATGTGTGAGTATTTTTGTGTATGTATACATATATATGTACAATCACCGATACAATGGACATGAACTTGGGCAAACTTTAGGAGATGGTGAGAGACAGGAAGGCCTGGTGTGCTGCAGTCCATGGGGTTGTGAAGAGTCAGACACACCTGGGCGACTGAACAATACATGCAATTATATGTGAGCATATATATGTGCAATATATGCAATTATATGTGCACATATACACACACATATATAAATTTACAAATAGATTACTTATTAAAGATTGTGTTTGATAGAACCAATCTTGGTGCTCCCTTGAGAGACCAAATGAGGGAAAGGCAAAATAAAATCAGTAGGCAGTTAGAGGCAGAGACAAACTGTAACTAAATCAACAAGCCCTTGATGGAGTGCTAAAGAAGAGCAGTGCTTCTTAATGTTGGGTCACGGGTAAGAACCCACTGAACTATATGACCAGAACTAGGAGAAATTTTTGAATACTAATTTCAGGGCCTTACTCATGAGAATATGGTTCATAGGGGAGGTGAAGGAAATACATATACATGGCCAACCCCAATGGTCATGCCAGATTATGAAATAAAGTACAAAAAAGGACTAGGTAATCCATACCATCTTCATCTGCACTGTTCCCAAAAGGACCTTTCAGTTTTCTCATTCTAGGAAGTCTGGCAATGTATTTTTTCCTCTTTCTCTTAATTCTCTATGCATCTTTAAAATACACTGTTTCACTTAAGGAAATATAAATCTGATTTTTGCAACAGAATAAAGTCCAACTAGCTTAAAGACATCTCATCTCTCATTTACTCTGGTACAGAAGAATTACTTCTAAAAGTACGTATATTGAATATGGTACTTATTCATAGAATAGCAAAAGTAGATATTGAAGTATAAATTTATAATTCAGTTCAATTTTCAAGAAAGATATAACCTGGTTTTTAGGTGTGATAGTAGGGCAATGGCACCCCACTCCAGTACTCTTGCCTGGAAAATNACTTCTAAAAGTACATATATTGAATATGGTACTTATTCATAGAATAGCAAAAGTAGATATTGAAGTATAAATTTATAATTCAGTTCAATTTTCAAGAAAGATATAACCTGGTTTTTAGGTGTGATAGTAGGGCAATGGCACCCCACTCCAGTACTCTTGCCTGGAAAATCCCATGGACGGAGGAGCCTGATAGGCTGCAGTCCATGGGGTCGCTGAGGGTTGGACACAACTGAGCGACTTCACTTTCACTTTCATGCATTGGAGAAAGAAATGGCAACCCACTCCAGTGTTCTTGTCTGGAGAATCCCAGGGACGAGGGAGCCTTGTGGGTTGCTGTCTCTGGGGTCGCACAGAGTCGGACACGACTAAAGCAACTTAGCAGCAGCAGCAGCAGCAGGCTATAGCTATTGAGTACTTACTCTGTGCCTGATATTGTTTTCAGTTTTAAATGTTACACACAGACTAATTCATTTAATTTTCAGAACTGTCATATGAACAAGTGCTACTATCACCTCATTTTACAAATGAGGAAACTGAACCTTAGAGAGAGTGTTTAATGTCACACAACTAGTAAATGGCTAGATTGTGAAACAGGTTGACTCCAGAACATACACACTTGAAAAACATCTAAGGACAAACCTAATAACATGCCAAGTGAGCAGATTATTTTCCCAAAAAATGTAATTCATAGTTTGATCATACCATTTATGCATACGATTTTCATGATCAGTAAATAAATCCATAATGAATGGACCATTTTGAATAGCCTTTCCCTTACTACTAGAGCTTCAGTGAACATTGCTGACCTGGAACTTAGGTGTCAAAAATTCTTAGTGCTCTTTAACCATGCATACTTATAGATTTCCAGATAAGTAGAGGAGTTTTATTTTCTGCTTTGATGGATTTGTAGACTTATTTATTGTAAATTACTCACAAGAGAGAGACATTTAATTGTAAAACACCCCCTAGTATCGATTCATTAAAATGAGGGTGTCATCATTAAACAATCTTCCCGAATCTTCCCATGCTATTAAAACTAATTGACCATGTCTCTTCTTTAATGTTAGCTATGCATTTCATGTGCTTTCTAAGGAAGGCTTATCTGACATTTCTGCCCCATACATATAGCATCTCAAGATTATCACTCTTACTAATGTCCTCATGAAGGTTGTCTGCATCTTTGGATAAAAGGAAATTCATTGAGAAATTTTAAAAACAACTACGAATTTTAAACTTATTTTCACTTAATATATCCACTATTTATACATCTAAACCACTAGAATCTGAATTTTAAGAAACACCAAAGCTTTATTTATAGTGTTTCCTATGAACATTTTAGAATTTTCTTCTCAGTGTTAACTGTTCTCAGTTACCCTGCTTTAATTATTTTATTTGACTAATCGCTTAGAGGAGTGGTCATCATCCTTCTTGTTCCTGATGCCTCTTCAAATAATCATTCCTTAATTTACTTGCTTAAAATAGATTAAGAATACTTTTTCACTGAAGCTAGTGCTCTTTAGTAAATCCATTCACTCCTTCTTCACAAAGTGTAAACTCTTGGCACATGATTCATGGTTTTCTCTATCATCTGTGGACATGTCTGTATCCACACGACAGACTTGTCCAAGTACCCGACTTCCAAGTTTCTTGATTTGTTTATTTCTACTTCATCCACACTACTGATGTCACATGTTAACACTGTTTACGCCAGAAACTACTCTACAACTCCAGATGATTGAAAGAAAAATGAAAGTCTCTGAAAAAATTTCCTATTCCTGCTTGAGAGCTCAACAATTCCTAAGGAGACTTTTTCTTGACTTCTTAGGGACTTTCTCCTTTCTATGGATATAGTCCTGTTCTTTTATTTTTATTCATATCTGTTTTAAGATCCCTTGCCTTATTACTTCAGTAACAATTGCAAAACCTCAGCACTGGATAAACAAAGATATACACTTACTCTCTATTACCTTGCAGTTGATTGTTGTGCAAGACAATTATGCATTAGAATACATTTGAACCGCTGTTAATTTGTGATTAACTAATGCCAAGTGCCCTTTAATCAGTGTGGAAATTCTATCATATTTCAAACCTTCTTAACACTCTTCAAACTTTGATTCTGTCAGTTCACTGCAATTATTCTCAATAAATGGTCAGGTTTTCTCTATCACGAAGAAAATATAAAACATAAAACAAGAATTCAGACAAACGTTCTTCAAGGTTTGGACGCCTGTGCGTAGTTTTACTTGTTTCCTTCTTCGAGAGAATGTGTTTATCTTTTTCTCTGTAGTCAATTTTCCACCATTGCTCTGCATCCTGTATGTTCTAAATTTCTCAAGTATTAAGAACAGTGGTTTTGAATCCACCCTTCCCTCCTTCTGTGTGAGGAGGAATATAGATAGCTAAGAGCTGTTTGCATTAGTATAGTGAGACATATATTACCAAAGAAAAATACGAACATTCATTTGCAATAATGCTCATGTAATTATTTCACAAAGGTCAAGGTTAAAATTATGTTCAAAAAAGGAACTCAAATGAAATTAGATTGTATTACTACTGAGATAACATTCACATTTTCTTGGTTAAAATGGGTTTTATTTTTATACAAAAAAAGTGAAAAACTTACTCTCTTATAAAAATAAAAGTAAGCTAAAATGGGAGCCCCTACATTTACTCACAGTTCTCTGCCTATAGGACACAGCATTTCCTACTTAGAGTCACAAGAACTAAGAGAAATCCTCATGATCATATGGACTAGGTTGGAATAATTTACTTGGAAAATCACAAAAAGAGACAAAGGTTGAATCCCAGAATGGTAGGGAAGGGAGAAACACAAATATTTTTTCCCCCCATGAGTAGACAAGTTGTATAGCTAAGAAAATTTTTAAATGGAAGTGAGAAAAAGGAGATGGTGTACAGCAAAAGTCCAAGTCTGTGAATCAAGAGGTAATAGAAAAAGGCAAAACTACCTTCTTTGCATTTTCTGTACTGTACTTTTTTCTGAGAAAACTTGCTTCTTCACTCAAGAACTTTTTTTTTTTTTTTTTTTTGCCTGATAATTGAGGCTGTGTTAGGTCCAGAGAAAAATAGCCTAACAAACAAAACTTAGGAATACGGTAGTGATTACCTCTTAATCATAGTTAGGGCCTCCAGCAGAGACAGAGATAAGGCTTGCTTGGCTTATGTGAGAATTACTACACAGTTTTTTACTGATTATCACAGTTATAGGGTGACCCAAGTGCCACGAGTAAAAGAAAAATCCTTAAGTAATGGATAAACAGAAAGGGCAAATCTCCTGCCTCTTCACACCCTCACAGCTCCCAAATATTACCATCAAAGAAAGCATGAAATTTCTTAGGACAAGAGAGAAGGCCTTGTAATAATAATTACATTGCCTATACCTGGACGCTCTTCATTTACTTATATCACTCTTTTTCTGTACGAGAATCTTTTTTTCAACTCCCTTACTTTCTAAGACAATATTGTCAGCAACAAATTGAAGCCCTTCAGCTACCATCAGATTTGTCCTCTGTAATTGTGATGGGCAGGGAAGCCTGGCATGCTGCAGTTCATGGGGTCGCAAAGAGTCGGACATGACTGAGCGACTGAACTGAACTGAACTAAAAGGAGTAGCTGCTACCACTCACTTTCCATGTTTCTTATTTATTTACTCAACTTATTCATATTTGGCTTCTACTCGTCCTCATCACTCTTTTGAAATAGTTATGCTGATCTTCCTACTGTGTTTTTTGAATTCTCTTAGTACTTGCTCTTTTGATGGCATCTCAAACGTCTTTACCATTTTTCAAAACTCCATCCCATTGGCATTGGCAATAACACTTCAGCTTCATACTCTGGCTAATACTTGTTAGTCTTTCCACTTCAGTCTTTTCTACTTGACTCTTAAATGTTGAAATTCCTCAAAACTTGTTCCTTATTTCAGCTTTTCTTTCATGTTCTATTCTCTTTAGATCTTATCCATGCCAATGTTTGATTACTGTCTCTAGGACAATGTTGTCATTGTTGTTCAGTTGCTCAGGCATGTCTGACTCTGTGACCCAATGGACTGCAGGATGCCAGGCTTTCCTGTCCTTCACCATCTCCCGGAGCTTGCTCAAACTCACATCCATTGAGTGAGTGATGCCATCCAACCACCTCATCCTCAGTCATCCCATTCTCATCCTGCCTTCAATCTTTCCCAGGATCATGGTCTTTTCCAGTGAGTTGGCTCTTTGCATCAGCTCAAAGTATTTTGGCCAGGAGCTTAAGTTTCAGCATCAGTCCTTCCAATGAATTTGCAGGGTTGGTTTCTTTTAGGATTGACTGGTTTGGTCTTACTGTCCAAGGGACTCTAAAGAGTCTTTTCCAGTACCACAGTTTGAAAGCATCAGTTCTTTGGTACTCAGCCTTCTTTATGGTCCAGCTCTCACATCCATTCATGAATACTGGAAAAACCATAACTTAGACTATCTGGACCTCTGTTGGCAAAGTAATGTCTCTGCTTTTTAATACACTGTCTAGGTCTGGCATAGCTTTTATTCCAAGAAGCAAACATCCTTTAATTTCCTGGCAGCAGTCACCATCCTCAGTGATTTTGGAGCCCCAGAAAATAAAGTCTTTCACTGTTTCTATTGTTTCACATCTATTTGCCACGAAGTGATGGGACTGGATGCCATAATCTTCATTTTTTGAATGTTGAATTTTAAGCCAGATTTTTCACTCTCCTCTTTCACCTACATCAAGAGACTCTTTAATTCCTCTCAACTTTCTGCCATAATGATAGTATCATCTGCATATCTGAGGTTATTGATATTTCTCCTGGCAATCTTGATTCCAGCCATGATTCATCCAGCCCAGCATCTCGGATGATGTACTCTGCATATAAGTTAAATAAGTAGTGTGACCACACACAGCCCTGATGTACTGCTCTCCCAATTTTGAACCAGTCCATTGTTTTATGTCCGATTCTAACTGTTGTTTCTTGACCTGCATACAAGTTTCTCAAAAGCAAGTAAGGTGGTCTGGTATTCCCATCTCTTTAGGAGCTTTCCGCAGTTTATTATGATCTACACAGTCAAAGGCTTTAGTGTGGTTAATGAAGTAGAAGTAGATGTTTTCTGGAACTCTAATTTCTCCATGATCAAAAAAAAAATACTGGCAATTTGATCTCTGGTTCCTCTGCTTTTTCTAAATCTGGCTTGTACATCTGGCAGTTCTTGGTTCATGTAATATTGAAGCTTAGCTTGGAGGATTTTGAGCATTATTTTGCCAGCATTGAAATTAGCTCATTGTATGATAGCTTGGACATTTTTTGGCATTGCCTTTCTTTGGGAATGGAATGAAAACTGACCTTTTCCAGTCCTGTGGCCACTGCTGAGTTTTCCAAATTTTCTGGCATGTTGAATGCAGCACTTTAACAGCATCATCTCTTAAGATCTGAAATAGCCCAGCTTGAATTCCATCATCTCCACTAGCCTTATTTGTAGTGATGTTTCCTAAGGCCTATTTGACTTCATACTCCAGGATATCTGATTCTGACGATTAATCACACCATCCTGGTTATCTGGGTCATTATGATCTTTTTTGTATAGTTCTTCTGTGTATTCTCACCACCTCTTCTTAATATCTTCTGCTTCTGTTAGGTCCATATCCTTTCTGTCATTTATTGTGCCCATCTTTGCATGAAATGTTCCCCTGGTATCTCTAATTTTGTTGAAGAGATCTCTAGTCTTTTCCCATTCTATNCGCATCAGGTGGCCAAAGTATTGGAGTTTCAGCTTCAACATCAGTCCTTCCAATGAACATCCAGGACTTGTCTCCTAAGCTGAGGCTAAAAATTTATTTTACATATTATGTCATTATTGATGTAGAAAGCATGTCTGGGCAATAAAAGAAGTATGTTAGCAGCTGATCACTAGTCTTGGTTTCATTATTATATTGTTTATCCTCCAGGCTTTTTAAGAAACATCAACAATAACAATACAAATACAAAACTAAGAATTGTCTGTGAACCTTGNTAAGCTGAGGCTAAAAATTTATTTTACATATTATGTCATTATTGATGTAGAAAGCATGTCTGGGCAATAAAAGAAGTATGTTAGCAGCTGATCACTAGTCTTGGTTTCATTATTATATTGTTTATCCTCCAGGCTTTTTAAGAAACATCAACAATAACAATACAAATACAAAACTAAGAATTGTCTGTGAACCTTGAATTATGAAATTCCAATGACGTGGAGTAAACTGGGGATAAGTATCCTACTTAACTTTGATGCATTGTTTTATTTTTAATTCATTTATGTGTGGTGTTAAATAAATTATTACCCAAGAAATGGGTGCTATAATTAGTAAACTAGAGTAAATTCATCAGAGTGAAGTATGTCTTGGAACTGAGTACCATGCTGCCAGTTTTTATTTTATAGGCACAAACAATGTGCTTCAATTTCTCCACATGAAAAAATGGAAAAATAAAATCTACTGTATAGAGTTAGAGGTTTACATTATTTGCAACATGAAATGCTTAAGGTAGTATATACTACTGTTTCAAAGTCTATTTTAGGAAATCAGGTGAACATAAATACATTTACAAAAGAAGCTGAGGTGTATTTTTGCTGTTATCTCTAAACTATATTGCTGCTATTATTTTAATTGTATTTATTTCTAGAATACACTTACACAAATGTAAAATGTGTTTACTTACATGAAAATTCAAATTATGCTATTAGACAATTTGTTATCTGTTTTGTTCTTTTGTTCTATTTAATGTGTTAAATGTTATTAAAGAACTTTAAATATAATTTTGACATATTCATAATAATTCATTAATGGATCTATTATTAAACACTTTCATCATCATCATAATTAATTACTTTCCATTATTATCACAAAAGCACTTCAATGAAAATTATTCTTCAAATATCCTTGTTATCCCACTCTTTAGGATAGGGAAAGGCAACAACTATTATTCTAATAACACACTGAAAAAAATGAAAGCTCTATTTTTCCAAATTACTTACTCAAAAAGCTATGCCAATTTTTATTTTTTAAGTACTTCATGAAAATCCTTTTGCTACCACACCAATTTCCCTATCAGAATTTTTTCATATTTTTTAATTTTGTGAAAGATAATAGCATCTTTTAAAATTTTGCATTACTTTATTGGCGATGTGAAATCTTTATTTTGTGTTTACTGGCCCTTTGTATTTCTTCCTCTTTAAAGTGTCTAAATGATTTGAGCCATTTTTTCTGTGGCAGAGTTAGTGCCTTCTTAGACTTGGAAGTTTTTGTGTAGTAATTTCTTGGAATTATCATGTTCATTTTGCCATATGCCTTCTTGATATGTAACATTTAACGTTTATTTACATCTAAACACCTTAACCTCTGGGATTTCTGTAATGACTCTATGTTTCTAAAAATTCATCTCCCATTTCTATGTATGTTGATATTTTGTTATTTCTTTTTAATCTTTGAAATGATTTTAATATTTTCATCTTATGTTTAAGCACATTTGTACCTCATTTATACCTAAGGTATGTAATAAAATTTAGCTTTTCTGTCTTTAAGTTAACTTTTCCAACAAAGGTCCATCTAGTCAAAGTTATGATTTTTCCAGTAGTCATGTCTGGATGTGAGAGTTGGACTATAAAGAAAGCTGAGTGTTGAAGAACTGATGCTTTTGAACTGTGGTATTGGAGAAGACTCTTGAGAATCCTTTGGACTGCAAAGGTGATCCAATCAATCAATCCTAAAGGAGATCAGTCCTGAATATTAATTGGAAGTACTGATGTTGAAACTGAAATTCCAATATTTGGCCACCTAATGCAAAGAAATGACTCATTTGAAAAAACCCTGATGCTGGGAAAGATTGAAGGAGGGAGGAGAAAGGGATGACAGAGGGTGAAATGGTTGGATCGCATCACTGACTCAGTGGACATGAGTTTGAGTAAACTCGGGAGTTGGTGGTGGACATGGAGGCCTGGTGAGCTGGGGTTCATGGGGTCGCAAAGTGTTGGACACGACTGAGCGACTGAACTGAACTGAATACTGCTAAAATCATTTAGAGAGTAACCATTTATTTATTTAGTGGCTTACCATGTAATGGTTTTATCATTTTTTATCATAGCAAGGTATTATATACTGGAATCTCTTTCTGAATTATAAATTCTCTATTAATCTTCTTTGTAATATCTACTGCTTAGATTTTTGTTAGTAAATCTGAAAAACTTTAGAAATATTAATGCTCTTTCTAAAATGATTTTTAGTTATTAAATCCCATTTACCAAATCTTCCACTTGACCATTGTCAGATCTCAAATAAATTCCACTAATGTTTTGTTGGAATTGTGCTGAAACCAAATTGCAATTTGAAATCAAGCTTCTTCCCTACAAAATCCATTTTTTCTGTCATTCATCATGATGTGTCTCAAGTCTCTATATAGCCATTTTTGTCACTCACTATTTTTTTTTTTAATATTTTCTATATGGTTGTAACTTTAATGAGTACTTTATATTAGCTTTTAAATCTTTATGGTAACCCTATTAGGTAAATATTATGATTATCATCATTATGTAGATGAGGAAATGGGAGTTAAAAGAGGTTAAGTAGCTTATTCATGCTAGTAAGTGGCAGAGGCCAGTTTTCTTTAACTCAAGCCCAGATGCTTACCCATCACACCTGTTGCCTCTCAATTATTGTTGGTTATAACTTAGGAAGGAATTTGGATCCTGAAAATATCATGCAATGCAATATAATGCTGGCTGCAGTAAATATAATATTTTAACAGTCTGTTCTCGCCTCTTTGTATAAAAAGTAAACAGCTTTCTGATACAGTAACTATCTTTTGAATATTTTAGTGGCTCATAATTTATATAAGCTTTTTTACTTAGACCTGGACCATTTAACTTGAATTTGGTGTAAGGCCCACAATGAAGGAATGAGGGAACAAACCTGCACTTTTAATTAAAAATCATGTCAAAGACATTTAAACAAGGACTCTCTACATTCAGAGGACACAAGAGATAGTAAAAGGTTTAACAATTTCTCACAACAGGCTTGGAATATTCCACAATAGTTAGGTGACAACAATAGCCTGTGAGGGTGACTCTTTTCCTGAATATATTGTTTATTGCTATATAGGTGATTTTCAACCCTATAATTATTTCCATCAGGGCTTTAATTTTAATTGGGGTAATTTTACCCTTCAAATTTCTCTGGTCTTCAAATACACACTATTTATTAATATGTCTTTAAATTCGTGGATAATCTTTGATGACTATTCTTCAGAATAAAATTTAATTACAGATCAAGATAAAACAGCCACAAAGACCTTTGATGTGAGGTCTGCTCTTTTATTAATATGTAAATTATACCAAGAAATTTAATTTGTCCAGGTGAGGTTTTGCAACTTGAATACAAAGTCAAAAGTATTTTCTTTTATTAATGAATGGATAAAAGTAATCTAGAAGCAATACACTGATTCAAATATGTATTGCTCTTTTATGGGGCAGCTAACTTTTGTATCATTAATATTCCATTCTTCAACTTCTCCACCTGCCAATCAACTGTTGATGTTCTAGAATTTTACTTTGTGTGACTGAAATCCAAGTGACTTGTTCCTCAGTCTTTGCATATATTTNATATTAGCTTTTAAATCTTTATGGTAACCCTATTAGGTAAATATTATGATTATCATCATTATGTAGATGAGGAAATGGGAGTTAAAAGAGGTTAAGTAGCTTATTCATGCTAGTAAGTGGCAGAGGCCAGTTTTCTTTAACTCAAGCCCAGATGCTTACCCATCACACCTGTTGCCTCTCAATTATTGTTGGTTATAACTTAGGAAGGAATTTGGATCCTGAAAATATCATGCAATGCAATATAATGCTGGCTGCAGTAAATATAATATTTTAACAGTCTGTTCTCGCCTCTTTGTATAAAAAGTAAACAGCTTTCTGATACAGTAACTATCTTTTGAATATTTTAGTGGCTCATAATTTATATAAGCTTTTTTACTTAGACCTGGACCATTTAACTTGAATTTGGTGTAAGGCCCACAATGAAGGAATGAGGGAACAAACCTGCACTTTTAATTAAAAATCATGTCAAAGACATTTAAACAAGGACTCTCTACATTCAGAGGACACAAGAGATAGTAAAAGGTTTAACAATTTCTCACAACAGGCTTGGAATATTCCACAATAGTTAGGTGACAACAATAGCCTGTGAGGGTGACTCTTTTCCTGAATATATTGTTTATTGCTATATAGGTGATTTTCAACCCTATAATTATTTCCATCAGGGCTTTAATTTTAATTGGGGTAATTTTACCCTTCAAATTTCTCTGGTCTTCAAATACACACTATTTATTAATATGTCTTTAAATTCGTGGATAATCTTTGATGACTATTCTTCAGAATAAAATTTAATTACAGATCAAGATAAAACAGCCACAAAGACCTTTGATGTGAGGTCTGCTCTTTTATTAATATGTAAATTATACCAAGAAATTTAATTTGTCCAGGTGAGGTTTTGCAACTTGAATACAAAGTCAAAAGTATTTTCTTTTATTAATGAATGGATAAAAGTAATCTAGAAGCAATACACTGATTCAAATATGTATTGCTCTTTTATGGGGCAGCTAACTTTTGTATCATTAATATTCCATTCTTCAACTTCTCCACCTGCCAATCAACTGTTGATGTTCTAGAATTTTACTTTGTGTGACTGAAATCCAAGTGACTTGTTCCTCAGTCTTTGCATATATTTTTGAATCGGCTTCAATTCTTTATATTTGAATCATGTCACTGAGCTGCATTTTTCACATTTGGTCACAAGAGGAAAAGTGGTATCTATGGCAACAGAAAAGTTGAAGTGTGGTTCTTGACAGGGTTTTCATGTGACAGCAATGACAGCCATCTTTGTTAAGTAATACTATGTTAAGATGGTCTCTTTTGTGTCAAATTTAATGTTACATCCAAAATTGAGGAATTACAACTTTAAAAAGACAGCTCGCCAATTAAAGTGTATATATGAGAGTCTTTAGGCAGAGTTCTTGTGACTTGCCTTTTTGTTCAATGCTTGATTTATTAAGACAAAAAATAGAATTTCAAAATAATGATTAGAAGGAGAGTAATCAAGATGGTGGAATAGGAGTGCATGAAATTCATCTCTCCTCACAGGTACATCAAGAATACATCTACAAATGGAACAATTTTCACAGAGCACTGCTGAAGACTGCCAGAAGACTTGGACTCCTGAAAGAGTAACAAAAATTCCCTCACAACTTGGTAGGATGAAAGAAAGGAAAAAAGTGAAGAGGAATCAAAAATAGGGCCAGCAACCCTGGTGGGAAGCTGAAGATGAGGCAAAGCTCCCTCTCTCAGAAACGCCTCCCCACACAGCAACGGGGAAATGAGCTGGGACAGAAAAGGCCTTTTTAAGGATTGAAGGAGAATGCAGTGGATGGTCTGTGGACAGCAGGGCAAAGACAGAACTGCAGGCCTTGTCTGTGCTGCAGCCCTGCACAACCCAGATGAATCATGTGTCCCCTGTTGTTGAGGAAGGCTAGGTGCTGGGAAGTGTAGTTTGGAACATGGACCAAGGGAAGGGACAGCTGTTGACTGTGGAAAGATATCCTGAAAGGACAGGAACAATGAGTTCCACAACTAGGAAGGTTAGCAGAAAAAGCCCAGGACACCATGGAAGCAAGTCACTGTTGTGTGGCATAAAAGAGATAGGGCTGCCATTGCAACCCCCTTCCCTACCCACTGACTTCAGTCTCTGCAGACACTGGGAGGGGTACCCATCTGAGCAGGCTCGCCCACCTCTCAAGTCAAGGCCTCCTCTCACCTAGGCTCCAGGGACCTGAGCACTGCCCATCCCAAAGCTTCCTCAGATATCAGCCATGGATACCCCTGCTTGAGAGGAGAATTTGNACCCATCTGAGCAGGCTCGCCCACCTCTCAAGTCAAGGCCTCCTCTCACCTAGGCTCCAGGGACCTGAGCACTGCCCATCCCAAAGCTTCCTCAGATATCAGCCATGGATACCCCTGCTTGAGAGGAGAATTTGCCAAGCTGGTGGGTTCTGAGTGCTAAAGTATGCGGCTGAGAGAGCAGGTCTGGGGAGAGGACCACTGTTGGCTGTGCAAATACTACAGAAGAGACAGGAAGTGAGGGTTTCTGCAGTTGGGAAGGTCCCTAGAGGAAGTGTGGTCTGCCTAGGAAATGAGGCACAATTCTTGAGTGGGTCATAAAGGATGGGGCTGTCACTGCCCCCACTTGCAAACCTCTGAATGAATGTACACCAGTCTGTTGCAACTGCTTGCCACTGTCTTGCCACCGCAGGCACTTCAGGCATATCCCAGTTATGCTACTATACGCCTCCCATGAGTGTGCCCCAATCAGCTGCTGCTTTTGCTCCCTCTCGACTGTAAAGGGAACAGATACATGAGGGTGGTGCAAATGCAGAGGTGTGGCCGAAACCAAAGCTGAGCCCCAAGTACAGTGCAGCTAAGGAAGAGGAATGGAAATCTCCCCATGCTGCCACACAAGCTGTGGATGAAATCCTTGCAATTAGCTTGGTAAATCCTGCCTCTGGAAATATCTGAACAGAAAATGACTGTTCCCACTACTGAGACCAGTATAGATTTAGCAGCAGCAGCACTGGAGGCAAGTATATGAGAGAATGCCACAGCGCCCATAGCAGGTCCAAAGACCTAGCTAGAGGTATTGGAGGTCCTCCTAAAGAGGTGAGTGTTAGCTGTGGTTCACTGTGGAGAGGAAACTGACAGGAGAGGCCCCTAACAGGA
This sequence comes from Neotragus moschatus, assembly GCA_006410615.1. Taxonomy (NCBI): domain Eukaryota; kingdom Metazoa; phylum Chordata; class Mammalia; order Artiodactyla; family Bovidae; genus Neotragus; species Neotragus moschatus. The sequence continues at coordinate 2,220,450 of SJYA01002591.1, forward strand.
GAGGCCCCAAGAAAATGTTCTTAGTACTATTATTCTTTGTATTTGTTTCACTTTGTTCGGTTGTATTTATTATTTTTTGTTTTTATTTTTAACATTTATTTTTATTTTACTTTTTTGTTGTTTTGTGCTTTTCCCTTATTTTTATACTTTTTGCTGATAATTTTTATGTGTTTTCTGTTTTTTTTTTTCCTCTTCTTTTTTGGTTGTTTTCTGTTTTTTTTGTTTGTTTGTTTTGTTTTGTTTTATTGCATTTTTTTGTTTGGTGTTTGTTTTTATTTTTAAGTTTATTTGTTTGTTCTCTGGGTTTTTGGGTTTTTTTTTCTTTTATGTCTGCTTTATTATTTGTTTCTGATTGGTTTTGCTTTTATAATTTGTCTTGGATTTGGTTTGTTTGTTTGTATTACTTTATCTGTGTTTGTGTGTTTTTGTTGTTGTTGCTGTTGGTTTTTGTTTCTCCTACTTGTCTTAGGTTCTGTTTGTTTTCTTTTCCTTTTTTTTTTTCTTTTTTCTCTGCCCATGCTGCATGGCTTCTGGGCTTTTGGTTCCCTAGCCACGAGTTGGACCTGGGCCTTTGGGGTGGGAACACCAAGTCCAGGACACTGACTACCAGAGAATTCCTAGGTTCAGTGAATATTAGTCAGTACGTGCTCTCCCAGAGGTATCCATAAATGTCCATTATGAACATCTTATGCCAAACAATGAGTAAGACAGAAACACAGCCCTATCCATCAGAAGACAGGCTGCCTAAAATCATACTAAACTTCCTTACACCTCAATGCACACCACCTGATGTGACCCTGCACATCAGAGGAAAAGGACTAAGCTCCACTTCCTTCCAGGAAGCCTACACAAGCCCCTGGAACATCCTCACTAACTGGGACCAGACAACAGAGGCAAGGAGAAATACAACCCTATAACCTGTGGAAAGGAGACCATAAACAGAGTAAGTTATACAAAATTAGAGAACAAAGAAATGTGTTGCAGATGAAGGAGCAAGGTAAAAACTCAGAAGATCAGATAAAAGAAGAGGAAATAGGCAATCTACCTGAAAAAGAATTTCGAATAGTGATAGTAAAGATCCAAGATCTTGGAAATAGAGTGAAGGCATGGATCAAGATGATACAAGAAACATTTAACAACAACCTGGGAAAAAAGAACAAGCAATCATGAACAGCACAATAATTTAATGAAAAATCACTCAAAGGAATCAGTAGCAGAATAACTGAAGCAGAACCATTAATAAGTGAGCCGGAAGATATAACTGTGGCAATAACTACTGAGGAGCAGAAGAAGAAAAAGGAATGAAAAGAAATGAGAATTTCAGAGATCTCTGGGACAACATTAAACACACCAATATTTAGATTATAGAAGTCTCAGAAGAAGAAGAGAAAGAGAAATGGCCTGAGAAAATATTTGAAGAGATTATAGTTGAAACTCCAGTTATAGCTGAAACTCCAATACTTTGGCCACCTGAGGTGAAGAACTAACTCATTGGAAAAGGCCCTGATGCTGGGAAAGATTGAAGGCAAGAGGAGAAGGGGACAGCAGAGGATGAGATGTTTGGGTGGCATCAATGATGCAATGGACATGAGTTTGAGTAGGCTCCAGGAGTTGGCAATGGATAGGGAAGCCTGGTGTGCTGTAGTCCGTGGGGTCATAAAGAATCAGACATGACTGAGTGACTGAACTGAACTGATAGTTGAAAACTTTCCTAACATGGAAACTGAGACAGTCAACCAAGTCCGGGCAGCATAGAGGGTCTCATACAGGATAAAACCAAGGAGAAGCATGCTGAGACATGTATTAATCAAATTAACAAAAATTAAATATAAAGAAGAAACTTTAAAAGAAACAAGGGAAAAGAAACAAATAACATACAAGGGAATTCTCATAAGGTTATCAGCTAATTTTTTAGCAGAAATTCTACAGGCCAAAAGAGGGTGGGAGGATATATTAATATTTAATGTGATGACCTGAGCTCGATTCCTGAGTTGGGAAGATCCCCTGAAGAAGGGAAAGGCTACCCTCTCCAGTATTCTGGCCTGGAAAAATTCCATGGACAGTATAGTCCATGGGGTTGCAAAGAGTCAGACTTGACTGAATGACTTTCATGTCACTTCAATGTGACGAAAGAGAAATAACCAAGATTACTCTACCCAGCAAGGATTTCATTAAGATTCAATGAAGAAATAAAAAAGCTTTACAGACAAGCAAATGCTGAGACAATTCAGTACCACCAAACCAGCTTTACAACAAATGATAAAGGAATTTTTCAAGGTGGAAAACACAAGAGAAGAAAAAGACCTACGAAGACAAATCCAAAACAAAACAATTAAGAAAAGTGCAATAAAAACATGTATATTTTTAATTACCTTAAATGTAAATGGATCAAATGTTCCAATCAAAAGACACAGGCTGCCTGAGTGGATACAAAATCAAGCCCCATATATATGCTGTTTATCGGAGACCCACTTAAGACCTAGACACATGACGACTGAAATTGAGGGGATGGAAAAAGTTATTCCATGCAAATGGAAATCAAAAGAAAGCTGGAATAGCAATACTCATATTAGATAAGCTGGACTTTAAAATAAAGACTGCTACGAGAGACAAGGAAAGATACTAAGTAATGATCAAGGGGTCAATCCAAGAAGAAACTATAACAATTGTAAATATTTATGCACCCAATATAGGATCACCATATACATAAGACAAATGCTGACAGTCATAAAAGGGGAAATTAACAGTAACACAATAATAGTGAGGGACTTTACCACTCCATTTACAACAATGGATAGACAATCGATACAGAAAATTAATAAGGAATTACAAACCTTTAAGTGACACTTTAGATAGACTTGATATTTATTGGACATTCCATCTGGAAGCGGAAGAATACACTTACTACTCAAGTGCACACAGAACGTTCTCCAGGATAGATCACATCTCAGTAAGTTTAAGAAAAAAATCATATCAACCATCTTTTCTGACCAAAACAGTATGAGATTAAAAATCAATTACAGGAAACAAAACAGTAAAAAATACAAAAACCTGGAGGCTGAACAATTTGCTACTAAATAACCAAGAGATCACTGAAGAAATCAAAGAAGAAATAAAAGAAACAAATGACAAATGACAACATAAACATGATGTCATTTTAAACCTATGGGCTGCAGCAATAACAGTTCTAAGGGGAGAGTTGATAGCAATACAATTCTACCTCAAGAAAAGAGAAATACATCAAATAAATAACCTAACCTTACACCTAAAGCAACTACAGAAACAGTAACAACAACAACAACAAAAACCCCAAAGTTAGTAGAAGGAAAGAAATCATAAAGGCCAGAGCAGAAATAAATGAAATAGCCATGAAGAAAACAATGGAAAAAATCAATGAAACTAAAAGCTGGAACTTTGAGAAGATAAACAAAATTGGTAAACCTTTAGCAAGACTCATCAAGAAAAATAGGGAGAGGACTCAAATCAATAAATTTAGAAGTGAAAAAGGAGAAATTGTAACTTCAGAAATACAAAGGATCATATGCAACCATTACAATCAGTGCCAATAAATGGACACTATATGCCAATAAAATGGACAGCCTGGAAGAAATGGAAAAATTCTTAGAAAAGTACAACCTGCCAAGACTGAGCCAGGAAGAAATAGAGATTATTATCAGATGAATCTCAAATAATGAAACTGAAACTGTGATTAAAAATCTTCCAACAAAGAAAAGTCCAGGACCAGACAACTTTACAGGAGACTCTTATTAAGCATTTAGAAAAGAGCTAACAACTAACATTCTCAAACTCTTCCAAAATATTGCAAAGGGAGGAACAATCCCAAGCTCTTTCTACAAGGCCACCATCATTCTGATACCAAACATTATATAAAAAGAAAATTACAGGCCAATATCACTGTTGAACATAGATGCAAAAATCCTCAATAAAATACTTACAATCTGAATCCAGCAATACATTAAAAGGATCATATATCATGATCAAGAGGGATTTATCCCAGGGATACAAGGATTCTTCAATATACACAAATCAATGTGATACATGTATTAACAAAATGAAGAATAAATAGATGCCAAAAAACCTTTTGAAAAAATTCAAAATCCTTTTATGACCAAAAAATAAATAAACAAATAAACCTCTTAACAAAATGGGCATAGAGGGAACTTACCTCAACAAAATAAAAGCCATATATAACAAACCCACGGCAAACATCATTCTCAATGGTGAAAAACTGGAAGTATTTTCTCTAAGAGCAGGAACAAGATAAGAGTATCCTCTCTTGCCACTGTTATTCAACATAGTTTTGAAAGTCCTAGTCACAGCATCAGAGAAAAAAGAGGAATAAAAGGAATCCAAATGCAAAAAGAAGTAAAACTGTCACTCTTTGCAGATAACATGATAGTATATGTAGAAAATCCTACATGTTATGCCTCCAGAAATCTACTAGAGCTAATCAGCGAATTTAGTAAAGTTGTAGGACATAAAATTAATACACAGAAATCTCTTGCCTTCCTATATAATAACAATGAAAGATCAGAAAGATAAATCATGGACACACCCCCATTAACCATTGCAACAAAAGGAATAAAATACCTAGGAATAAGCCTACTTACGGAGACAAAAGGGCTTCCATAGTGGCTCAGACAGTAAAGAATATATGCCTGCAATGCAGGATACCTGGATTTGATCCCTGGATTGGAAAGATCCCTTGGAGAAGGAAATGGAAATTCACTCCAGTATTCTTGCCTGGAGAATTTCATGGACAGAGGAGCCTAGTGGGCTACAGTCCATGATGTCACAAAGAGTCAGATACCACTGAGTGACTAGCATTTTAACACAAGGAGAAAAAAGACCTGAACACAGAAAACTGTAAGATACTGATGAAATAAATAAAAGATAACACAAACTGATGGAGAGCTGTACCATGTTCTTGGATTGGAAGTATCAATATTGTGAAAATGAATCAGTTCAGTTCAGTTCAGTCACTCAGTCCTGTCTGACTCATCACGACCGCATAGACTGCAGCCTGCCAAGGCTCCCAGTTCATCAGTATCTCCCAGAGTTTACTCAAACTCATGTCCATTGAGTCGGTGATGCCATTCAACCATCTCATCCTCTGTTGACCCATTCTCTTTCAGCCTTCAATTTTTCCCAGCGTCAGAGTCTTTTCCAGTCAGTCAGTTCTTTGCATCAAGTGGCCAAAGAATTGGACTTTCAGCTTCAGCATCAGTCCTTCCAATGAATATCCAGGACTGATTTCCTTTAGGATGAACTGGTTGGATCTCCTTGCTGCCCAAAGGACTCTCAAGAGTCTTCTCCAACACCATGGTTCAAAAGAATCAATTTGTTTCTTACATGATNGTCTTTTCCAGTCAGTCAGTTCTTTGCATCAAGTGGCCAAAGAATTGGACTTTCAGCTTCAGCATCAGTCCTTCCAATGAATATCCAGGACTGATTTCCTTTAGGATGAACTTGTTGGATCTCCTTGCTGCCCAAAGGACTCTCAAGAGTCTTCTCCAACACCATGGTTCAAAAGCATCAATTTGTTTCTTACATGATATTATACATGTTTCAATGCCATTCTCCCAAATCATCCTACCCTCTCCCTCTCCCTGTCCCACAGAGTCCAAAAGTCTGCTCTATACATCTGTTTCTCTTTTGCTGTATGGGGAGGGAAGTGGGAGGGGAGCTCAGGATTGGGAACTCATGTACACCCGTGGCGGATTCATGTTGATGTATGGCAAAACCAATACAGTATTGTAAAGAAAAATAAAGTAAAATAATTTAAAAAAAGAAAAAAAAAGCATCAATTCTTTGGTCCTCAGCTTTTTTAATAGCCCAACTCTCATATCCATACACGACTACTGGAAAAACCATAGCCTTGACTAGACAGACTTTGTCAGCAAAGTAATGTCTCTGCTTTTTAATATGCTGTCTAACTTGGTCATAACTTTTCTTCCAAAGAGCAACTGTCTTTTAATATCATGGCTGCAGTCACTATCTACAGTGATTTAGGAGCCAAAAAATATAAAGTCTGTCACTGTTTCCATTGTTTCTCCATCCTTTTGCCATGAAGTGATGGGACCAGATGCCATGATGTTAATTTTCTGAATGCTGAGTTTTAAGTCAACTTTTTCAGTCTCCTCTTTCACTTTCATCAAGAGGCTCTTTATTTATTCATTTTCTGCCATAAGAGTGGTGTTGTCTTCATATCTGAGGTTATTGATATTTCTCCTGGCAATCTTTATTTCAAGTTTTGCTTCATCTAGTCCAGTATGTCTCATGATGAATTCTGCATAAGTTAAATAAGCAGGCTGACAATATACAGCCTTGACGTACTCCTTTCCCAATTTGGAACCAGTCTGTTGTTCCATGTCCAGTTCTAACTGTTGCTTCTTGACCTGCATACAGACTTCTCAGGAGGACATTAAGTGGTCTGCTATTCCCAACTCTTGAAGAATTTTCCACAGTTTGTTGTAATCCATACATTCAAAGACAATAGCGCATAAATAGATGTTTTTCTGGAACTCTCTTTTTCAATGATCCAATGGATGTTGGCAATATGATATCTGGTTCCTTTTGCCTTTTATATATCTAGTTTGAACATCTGGAAGTTCATAGTTCACATACTGTTGAAGCCTGGCTTAGAGAATTTTGAGCATTATTTGCTAGTGAGTGAGTTGAGTGCAGTTGTGTGGTAGTTTGAGCATTCTTTGGCATTGCCTTTCTTTGGGATTGGATGAAAACTGACCTTTTCCAGTCCTGTGGCCACTGCTGAATTTTCTGAATTTGCTGGCATATTGAGTGTAGAACTTTCACAGCATCATTTTTTAGGATTTGAAATAGCTGAACTAGAATTCCATCACCTCCACTAGCTTTGTTCATAGTGATGAACAAAGTCACACTTGACTTCGCATTCCAGGATGTCTGGCTCTAGGTGAGTGATCACACCATCCTGGTTATCTGAGTCATGAAGATATTTTTTGTATAGTTTTTCTGTGTATTCTTGCCACCTCTCTGCTTCTGTTAGGTCCATACCATTTCTACCTTTTACTTTGCCCATAGTTGCATGAAATGTTCCCTTGTTATCTCTAATTTTCTTGAAGAGATCTCTAGTCTTTCTCATTCTATTGTTTCCCTCTGTTTATTTTCATTGATCACTGAGGAAAGCTTTCTTATCTCTCCTTGCTATTCTTTGGAACTCTGCATTGAAATGGATGTATCTTTCCTTTTCTCCTTTGCCTTTCACACCTGTTTGTAAGGCTTCCTCAGACAACCATTTTGCCATTTTGCTTTTTTTTTTCTTGGCAATGGTCCTGATCACCACCTCCTATACAATGTCATGAACCTTTGTCCATAATTCTTCAGGCACTCTATCTGATCTTATTCCTTGAACCTATTCATCACTTCCATTGTATAATGATAAGGGATTTGATTAAGGTCATACCTGAATGCTGTAGTGGTTTTCCCTACTTTCTTCCATTTAAATTTGAATTTTGCAATAGGGGTTCATAATCTGAGCCACAGTCAGCTGCCAGTCTTGTTTTTGCTGATTGTATAGAGCGTCTCCATCTTTTGCTGCAAATAGTATCTGTGTTAGTTGCTTAGTAGTGTCTGACTGTTTACAACCCCATAGACTGCAGCCCCATCAGCCTCCTCTGTTCATGGGATTCTCCAGGCAAGAGCACTGGAGTGGGTTTCCTTCTCCCTCTTCAAATGGCACTATATAAAGAAAGAAAGTGATGTTGCTCAGTCGTGTCCAGCTCTTTGCCACCTCATGGACTGTAGCCTACCAAGATCCCTAGCCATGGAATTTTCCAGAAAAGAATACTGGAGTGGGCTGCCATTTCCTTCTCCATGCAAAGAGTATAATCAGTCTGATTTCAGTATTGACTATCTGGTGACGTCCATGTGTAGAGTCATCTCTGCTGCNGGCACTATATAAAGAAAGAAAGTGATGTTGCTCAGTCGTGTCCAGCTCTTTGCCACCTCATGGACTGTAGCCTACCAAGATCCCTAGCCATGGAATTTTCCAGAAAAGAATACTGGAGTGGGCTGCCATTTCCTTCTCCATGCAAAGAGTATAATCAGTCTGATTTCAGTATTGACTATCTGGTGACGTCCATGTGTAGAGTCATCTCTGCTGCTATAATAGTGTTTCTCAAGGTTTATTTTGTTATTTACTGAAATATGATTGTCTGTTATGTTTCAGTCAGGTAGCACTTGATAGGTACTAAAGTTGGAAGAACTTGGATAGAATATTGGAATACCAAGTCTAAAAATTCTTCGTTATCTTTGAAAAGTATACTCAGTTCAGTTTACTTCAGTCACTCAGTCATGTCCAATTCTTTGTGACCCCATGAATCGCAGCATGCCAGGCCTCCCTGTCCATCACCAACTCCCAGAGTTCAACCAGACTCACGTCCATCGAGTTGGTGATGCCATCCAGCCATCTCATTCTCTGTCGTCCCCTTCTCCTCCTAACCCCAGTTCCTCCCANAGATGAGTGCATTTGTGCAGTAGTTTGAGCATTCTTTGGCATTGCCTTTCTTTGGGATTGGAATGAAAATTAACTTTTTCCAGTTCTGTGACCGCTGCTGAGTTTTCCAAATTTGCTGGCATATTGAGTTCAGTAAGTATACTAACCTTTGATTAATGACATGAAAAACTGAGAATAATTCCACCTGCAGAATTTTAAAGATTTGAAAGAGTAACACAAAAGAATCAGGACAGTGCCTACCATATAGCACACTCAGAATAAAGGTTACTCATTATAACTGTAATTATGAATGCCTTGTAATGATATGCTTCTGTAAGTCTATACTTTTATATCTGTAGGCTGGACTGCATTTGTATTTTAGGGACTCTGATTCTTTAAAATTGCAGTAATAATTTTACTCAGGAAATAAACTCTTGTAGTTTTCCTTCCACTTTTCTACTGCTATTATGCCTGTTATTATTTATGGTATTAATTTTACAGCTACTGGTTGTTTTTCTTTTCATGGGGAGGACATCTAATTGTCCACACAAAGGCAAAGACACCATTTAGAAGATCAGCAAGTAAAAATCTAGCGTGGACATCACTGAGAGGAAGAGGAGACTACAGAATCTGCAAACAAACCCATGTTTACCTTGATCACTGTGGCTCAATACAAGTTTAAGGTCAGGCATAGCAGAGAACATAATTAGTGTAGTTTATGCAAGTCTCAATGTGTGAGAAGCAGAGTGTTTTATCCTCATGAAATAAACATTGACTTTGAAATGTTCAAAAATACAATTGCATGCTTTTTTTTACTTATTAATTTGAAGAATTATAAATAATAAAGGAATTGTTGTATGTGATAAACAAAATCAAGGCAAAAACTATGAATTTAGAAAATATGTTAATATATCAATGATCATTTACTAGTGAAGATCTGTACTTCACCAGTAATGTGCAAAGGGTACTTTTTCCATTGGGGGAAAATATCCAAGTAAAGCAGAAAATCCCAATAAATTGCTTCTATTTAGTATCTACCTGTTGCACTAATTCACAAANCAAAAACTATGAATTTAGAAAATATGTTAATATATCAATGATCATTTACTAGTGAAGATCTGTACTTCACCAGTAATGTGCAAAGGGTACTTTTTCCATTGGGGGAAAATATCCAAGTAAAGCAGAAAATCCCAATAAATTGCTTCTATTTAGTATCTACCTGTTGCACTAATTCACAAATACTTCTCAAGGAGAAAAATTGAAAATGTCTTTAGTAATGGCAGTATTTTATATCCAAAAATATTTGGAGTAATGGATTAAGATATAAAATTTAACTTTAGTCAATTGAGCTGCATCAATACTTAATAGGTATTCTGATAGATTTTCCAAAATATTAAATATGTAATCTAAAGAAACAAATGAATATAAGTTTTTACACATTTAGTCACTCTAGCAAACATGAAACTCAAGTCACATTTGATAACTGATTCTATTATCTCTATGTCTTTAATGAAAAGTCCAATTCTAAGTCAAAATTTCATGATATGATTTAACTAAATGCATTTATAAAATATTTTCTTAATATACAAAGATTCTTAGCTAAGTGTTAGGAAGGCAGAACACTTACAACTGATTTGGAGGCCAAAATGTTTTGAATACTTATCAAAGATTAGTAAGGATGATTTTCAGCATCAAATTATCACATATTATATAAATGATTTAAGGTTTATATGTTGTCTACTGAGTTTTTGGTTATTCATATCGAATTCTGCAAGGAAGGATGAAGAAGCCAAAAGAAGTTTTTTAAAAGTGATTTTTCAAGTAAGAAAGTTCCCCTGGATTAGAGAAGAATACTTCATAGTTGTAACTTCAGCAGTCACTTGGGATCAAACACTAAATCCAAAAGGCATCTGCATGGCACAGATGAACAATTTTGTTCTCCACAATTACCTTGATTGTAGATAATCTGATTTGGACTGCTGTGCGTGTATGTGTGTGTCTGTGTATGTATGTATCTAATCTTACATAAGAGTTGATGCCTTTCGTGGCTGAATTAGGTCAAAATACAAAAGACAAAATAACTAATAAGTAAGAAACATTATCAAGATTTTAAATCTACAATTGTACTCTATTTCCCCAAACCCAGAGCTTTGATGAAAATTGTTTATTGCATGGCTAAGTTCTTATCTGGAAGACATCTGGGCTTTGAAGATTTTTACCATAGTCTTAGAAATAAAAAATTGAGCAAATTGCAGTGCTTTTCTGTAATTTTGTAAAACAGGGTGTTTCAAGATAAATTATACCAGTGGACTGTATCTGTCTTGTACCACAAAACACATGTAAAATACCTGTAATTTAGTCATTTCAAGGCATGCATGAAAAAGGTAATAAACACAAATACAGACATCCTAGTTTGCAGACATGCAGACTTCACAAGTTAGAAAGATCTCAGCCTTACTAAATATCAAAGATAAAATCTGTACTGCACACCAAACTACTGAAAATTGCCTTCAAATTTAAGGTGCAATTTGTTTCAAATGGGGTAAAGTTGTAGCTGGAAGAATTGAAGCATACAAAGCTACACCTAAGTTTATTATTTTATATTTACAATGCAAACCCACAAACACATACATGCAAGCAATATATGCCCAAATTATATTCTTTACTGTTTCAATTTTAATGGCTTGACAGTTTTAATATTTAATTTACATCAAAAACTTTATTTTAGAGCATATTTTTCTCTGCAAAACTTTCTGACTTGAAGATTTTCTCAAGATTTTTGGGGATACTTGGAAAATTTTTCTTAGAATAAAATTTTTTTCATGACATTAAATTATAAAATCATACTTGCCTTGTAAAAATTAACATCAACAATATGTGTTACTTTATTAATAAATATTTTTCTCTATAAATTGACGGTTAGTGACCTTAGTCTCATATTTCTAAGAAACATATTCAATTCTAGGCAGAAAGGACACCTCAAAAATTTACAAACACAGTACAACGATATCTAGCTTTTACCTTCCCATCATAAGATACTGATGTAAAAAAGGTAAAAAAAATGAAGTATTCTTTATTTTTTCCAAGTTTTCCCATGGTCACCTAGATCACATTGTTGTGAGTAGATTAAAACTCTATTTTCCTCACTATTTCAGCAACAGATACAGGTAAATCAAGGGAGAATTCACAACTCAATATGGACATAGTTTCACTGGACAACTTGGCATGCATAGGACACTGACATTGATCTCTGGATAACAAACCTTTTACCTTTTATCTGTTCAAAAGACAAAATGAACTTGATCTCTCAACTGACCTTTGTAAGTATGAGAATTCTAAGTCTTAGTGTCATAGTAGGACTTGTCTTATCTGTGCCAATATAGGGAAGGACATAAGATAATCAGTAAAACATCTTTTGGGGAAAAGTAAAAAGCTAAACAGTAATATTCATGCAAGGGTAGAAGAATTTTTATTTACAAAGAGACAATGATTAGGGAGGATATGAGTTGGGTAGGTGTCAGAGGACTTCCGGGTAATGTAAATTTTATAGAGTATTTTCTGGCATTTTGCATTCTTTTGCAACCTTGGTTACCTCAAAGGTTCTGCCTTTCCTTAGTAGTCCTGCTTATTGCTGTGAGTCTTATGATAGCCTTAGGAAATCTCTATACTTCAATAAGGCCATCTTCATGGGTCGTGCCCTGTGATATCGGACAGGGCCTGTCATTCAGTAGTGGGGTTTAATGCCACTTGGTTTACATTGTTGTGTTGAAATTCTTGATAATATAATCTTTGAACTTGTGTTTGTAAATGATAACCAGTGAGACAATGAGATGTGCAAATGAACAGAGAATATGCTCACAATACATGTCTACCCCAATTCTTGCTGTGTCATATGCACAGAGCATTTCTGGTGCCCAGGAGCACAGGATTCCTATTGATCTATGATTGTGGGTATTCAGCCAGGCTCAGAGTACAAAATAAAAGCATGTTACATTTCCATTCAGTTTGTGAGGTCACTGATGGGAAACCATCTTTTCAGTTATTTGAGTCAAATTTGATTTGAACACGGAAGAAAGGCAATGGTCTTCTAAAAAACACAATGCCAAGGAACTCTGTTTTGTCTTTTCACCTGTATTACTCCTTTATACCTGCCAACCATTTAGTTTGAAAATGATGATTTAGAACGTAAGGAGAAGGGCAATCCATAGTTCTTTTTCCTTTCAGCTCTTCCTTAGTCATGATGGAATGTATGCATATCAAGTGAAATAAAACCAACTAGTTTTGTACAACATTCTCCATGTTCTGGTAAGAATGAAACATATGTGCAAGCATGAGCAAAGGAATACAAGGTGTGTAATTTTGGTGATTCTATGTATGAGTTAAAAACTCTTATCTTTATAGTTAAAACTGGCATTGCACAGTGTAAAGAAGAATGGCAAAATCCATGCTGCTGATTTTAACATATAATTTGTCTTTGCCTATAAGATTAAATACCGAAGTTCATTATGACAAGCTGAGAGGGCATGTGTATAGAAGAAAAAATATCCTTTATGTTTTATAACTTTAATAGTAGTATTTTCATGTTTTCTTCAACAAGAGACCTGCATTTTTATTTTTCACTGGGCCTCCAAAACTGTGTAGCTAGCCCTATCTTTCTTAATATTAACAAATATATATTGTGTGTTTATTCTGTGTCTATAGTGATGCCAGGCACCTGGGGTGAGGCGTGGGAGGGCAAAGCATTTTTCAAACTCTTCATTTAATTTTTCATAATTATGTAATAATGTGATAGTATTTCTGTTTACCAGATGAAAAAAATGAGATTCAATGTCACAAAACAGGTAAAAAGCAAAACCAGGATTAAATCTTAAATCTATATGACTCTAGTCCCCATACTCTTCCCTCTCTCTCTGATGACCATATAATTAACCTTCCAAACTGGGATACTTTTGACAATAAAATAAGATGATATTAGTAAATACTCTAGAACAATGACATAAACTGACTGTGTGAAGTGAAAAAGGATGTGTCATCTCTCAAGCTATAAAAGTCTTCCTCGTATGTAGATGGTCATTATATCTGTAGGAAGAAGGTCTTTTTCAGCACTCAGTACATACTTCACAAATTATTTGCTGAATAAATAATTCTGTGCTGAGTAGATCCTAAATATCATATGGTTATAATTATTCCAGAAGTAAAATTTGCAAGTAAGTGTAGAAGTTTAAAAAAAAATAGAAAGGAATTAAATTGAATTATAAAATGTTTCATTTTTGTTTCATTTAGTTTTAAGCTGCAGGTATTATATCAAACAGTATGATATTGGTTCTCCCCTGGTGACTCAGCTGGTAAAGAATCTGTCTGCATGAGGGAGGCCTGCGTTTGATCCACAGGTTGAGAAGATCCCCTGGAGGAGGGCATGGCAACCCAGTGTTCTTGCTTGGAGAATCCCCATGGACAGAGGAGCTTGGCAGGCTACAGTCCTTGGGGTCACAAGAGTTGGATGCAACTTGGCGACTAAACCACCATGATACTTGGATTGTAGAAGACCAAATCACTTGCATCCATGTCCCATTAAGAGTTTTAGATTGTTTACTGCTTTGAGACTGAAAGTTTCTTGTCTTATTTAGCTGTGCTTCCCACACAACAATCAGTGTATGTCTTAGGGCAAAGTTGGGACTTAATCAGTGTGTATGAGTAAGACTAGCTATCAGAACATTTATGGATACAATTCTAAGAATAATTAAGAACCTCTTTATTAAATGTAATAGTTTGGGAAAATAATTAAGATACTTCCCTGATAATAAAAGATGTGATTCTCATATTGAGAGGAAGGAGACAGAAAATACGTACTGCTAGATAGAGTTTATAACATATTTAAATCTGTTTGTTTTTTATTTTTAAGAAATTTGGCTAGCCATAAAACCTTCTTGAGACTTACCATATTTAAGGCATGATTCTCCTTTCTTATTCTATTTCTACCTTTTGTTCCAAAATTATTGAATGAGAAAACTTCCTGTCCTTCACTCTACTTGTTAACATTTCTGGGAACACTGTTTCTGAATGCAGGACATACAGGAATGACATCTCAGTGCTGGATGTGCTGATTCACTGGCACTAATATGTCATTTTCAGAAGCGTTCCCTCTCACAGATATTTCAGCACAGCAGATTCATGGGTCGAAGGGTAAAAGCAGGTTACCTGTGGGTAGAAGCAGATAATGGGCATTTTATTACCCAGACATCTCTCATTTTAAAGCTGCTATTATCAAGGATTAGACAGATGACCTCCAGTCACAATTTTGATTCCATAAATTGAAATTGGTTGTAATACTATTCATTGCTCATGTGTGATTATGCATGAAGTTAATGTTATGGGATTTTCTGTCTAAGGTGATTTCTTAACCTTTTCTTTGCCTCACTCCCCTTAAGTCCACTGCATTCAAGTTCCCTCAGGAATATGCTACATTCCATGAACTCTTGAATAAAATCAAAGAGCCTATTTAGGAAAATAGTTTATATTTCTTTATTGTGAAGGTTCAGAACTCTCAAATCTAACATCCTTTTTACAGTTAGGCACCTGGCTAGGTGGTATACATGGTCCCAACCTGGAAAGAGCTAATTAGAACAGTGATGATGGTACTTACTATTATAACAGCAAACCCTTCTATAGTTCATACTTTCTGCTCTTTATTGTTCTAAATGTTCAAATATATTAATTCATATAAGAAATTTCCACTGTTTGGGGTGAAATAAAACAAGTGCACAAGTAATTAAAAGATAGTTTTACATTGCTTATATAAAAACATGTATAGAAATGCCATGTGAGCTTGGGAGGACCACCACCTAGCCACTATAATCAAGAAAGCTTGCAACAGGTTGCTCACTGGATGCTGTCTATAGGGTCCCACTGTGCTAGGTATATTGGAAGCCTCCAAGAAGAACATGAGCCTGACCTATGCCACCAAGAAGTTCAGGAAACAAGACTCCCACAGAACAAATAGAGAACCAAAGAAGATAGCTTTATTTTTAAATACCTTAAATTTTTGTATTTTTTTAAGGGACTTCCCTGTACCTCAAAAGGTAAAGAATCTGCCTGCCATGCAGGAGACCCGTGTTCTATCCCTGGGTTGGAAAGATCCCCTGGAGAAGGGAATGGTAACCCACTCCAGATTTCCTGTCTGGAGAATCCCATGGACTGAAGAGCCTGGCGGGCTACAGTCCACAGCGTCGCAGAGTCGAACACGACTGAGTGAAGAACATGAGACTGACCTATGTCACCAAGAAGTTCAGGAAACAAGACTCACACAGAACAAATAGAGAACCAAAGAAAATAACTTTATTTTTAAATATCTTATATTTTTATACATTTTTTTTTATTTTTAAAGGATTCTCATATGTCTTACTCTATTTATTCCTCTCCTCAAGCTTACAAAAATAGATATGGTTATTATTTTTTATTGAACTGAAACTGAAGAATGAATCCAGTTTTCATTCTAACTTAAATCAGATCCCGTTTTAAAAGGAAGGTGGGAGGGGGGTTCAGGATGGAGAATACATGTACACCCATGGCAGATTCATGTTAATGTATGGCAAAACCAATACAATATTGTAAAGTAAAAAAAAAAAATTTTAATTAAAAAAATAGAAGACTCCAACAACTACTAAATGTAGCCAACGTTTATTGATTACTATTAATCAAGTGCTTAAATCCAAAACAGTACTGTGACATAGACATACAACTAGGAAACTAAATTTTAAAGAAGTTATGCAATTTGTCCAAAGTAGTATAGCTTTTGGTAGCAGAATTGACATTGAATCAGGCTGAATTACTTGAGAAGCCTCCCTCATGATCAGTCTGCAATTCCCTATGCTGGTCCTGTCTAAATATAAATGAGGATAGAGAACAGCGAACCTACATTCACCCAGTAAAAAGAATGACTTTGTGTTGCTGGAAACAAAATTGTGAACATGGAGGAAAGCCTATTATTTCAAATAATGAAATGGTTCCTAAAACTGTGTCTTGTCCCTTGATACTCATCTCTCAGTACAGTTCAGTTCAGTCACTCAGTCGTGTCCAACTTTCTGCGACCCCATGGAACACAGCACGCCAGGCCTCCCTGTCCATCACCAACTCCTGGAGTTTATCCAAACTCATGTCCATCGAGTAGGTGATGCCATCCAACCATCTCATCCTCTGTCGTCCCCTTCTCCTCCTGCCTTCACTCTTTCCCAGCATCAGAGTATTTTCAAATGAGTCAGTTCTTCACATCAGGTGGCCAAAGTATTGGAGTTTCGGCTTCAGCATCAGTCCTTTCAATGAACACCCAGGACTGATCTGCTTTAGGATGTACTGGTTGGATCTCCTTGCAGTCCAAGGGACTCTCAAGAGTCTTCTCCAACACCACAGTTCAAAAGCATCACTTCTTTGGTGCTCAACTTTCTTTGTAGTCCAATTCTTGCATCCATACATGACCACTGGAAAAACCATAGCCTTGACTAGACGGACTTTTGTTGACAAATTTATGTCTCTATTTTGTAATATGCTGTCTAGGTTGGTCAAAACTTTCTTTCCAAGGAGTAAGCTAGTCTTTTAATTTCATGGCTGTAATCACCATCTGCAGTGATTTTGGAGCCCCCCAACATAAAGTCAGCCACTGTTTCCCCATTTATTGCCATTGAAGTGATGGGACCAGATGCCATGATCTTAGTTTACTGAATGTTGACCTTTAAGCCAACTTTTTCACTCTCCTCTTTCACTTTCATCAAGAAACTCTTTTGTTCCTCTTCACTTTCTGCCATAAGGGTGGTGTCATCTGCATATCTGAGGTTATGATATTTCTCCTGGAAATCTTGATTCCAGCTTTTGCTTCATCCAGCCCAGCATTTCTCATGANATGTCATCATCATAATATACATTAATAGTAGATATAGAAGAAAGCAGTCATTTATATATTGCCTAAATATTTTTTTATTGTTAGATATTTTGCAAAAAAACAATACAATGGTTAAGAGAATAGGTCTTATAATCAGTCTATCTGGGTGAAAGCTTGACCAAGTTATTTAATTTTTGTGTATCTTAGTTATCTCATTTATAAAATAGTAATTATATTATATACCATATAGGATTCTTGTAAGGGTTAAATGAGATGAGGAATGCAAAACTTCATGGCTTTTTATGAAATGCACACATATACACACATACAGAACACTCACACACACAATGGTTCCTTGGGTTTCCATGACACACTAAAATGCTGATTTAAAAATTGTTTTGTTATGAAAACTCTATAGTGATACATTATTAACCATTTTTGTTTAGATATTTGTATTCCATACCAAGAAATGAGTGTATTTGCTTCCACAATATTTAATCTATATTTTGGAAGAAAGAATTATACATTTTCAAATTATACTTAAGTTGGAAAAGACAAATCACAAACGATATTTTGTCAATATACATATTCATTATTACTATTATTACTATTGAAACCTCTGGCCAAGTCTATCATTACTTTTGTAAGACTGTGTGTACATAGAGCTAAAAAAGCAGAGCAGTAGAGCAGTTAGGTGCATAAATTTGGAGAAAGCCACCACTTATTAACTATAGAATAGGGAAATTTAAAGTGTCTGTTATCAAAATAATAATTCACGTAGTCAATTGGATTTATTCTTCTGGACATTAGGAGAAAACTCTGAGTAGGAGATACAAATTTGGGAGTGATTTGCAAATGGATGACATTTAGAATGAAAAGCTTAGACAAGGTCACCAAGGGAATAATTATAAAATTGAGTGCTGAGACTCTGGTTACTCCAACATTTAAATGTTGGAAAGAATAAGAGGAATGAAGGTAAGAAGACTGAGAAGAAATTGTAGGAGAAGAAAACATAGAGAAGAAGGAATATGAAAGAAAAGATATCAACCCCTCTAAATATTATTATTAATAGTAGGGACAGAAGAAGAATGGCTAGTGACCCTTAGATTTAACATAGGAATATTATCGGTCACCTTGACAAAAGAAATTTTGGTAGAATTTTACTAGTGAAAATTTGATTTGATTGAGTTTAAGAGTGAGTGTGTGAGGGATAAATTAGGAGTTTTGGATTAACATATACTTGCTACCATATGTAAAATAGAGCTTCCCAGGTGGTGCTAGTAGTAAAGAATCCTCCTAACATTGCAAGAGACTTAAGAGACATGGGTTCACCTCCCGGGTCAGGAAGATCCCTTGGAGTAGGAAATGGCAACTCACTCCAGTATTCTTACCTGGAGAATCCCATGGACAGTAGAACCTGGTGGGCTATAGTCCATAGGGTCACAAAGAGTCAAACACAACTGAAGTGACTTCACACATATACAAAACAGATAAACAACAAGGACACATTGAATATCACAGACATTATATTTAATATCTTGTGATAACCTGCAGTGGAAAAGAATCTGAAAAAGAATGCATATATTCTTTCAATATATATCAATTAAAGTATTAAAATTTTGAAATATAAAATCTTACATTGGCAGCTGTGCCATATCCAACTAAATGACCATAAAAAATGAAAAATAAACAGTATACATGTACAAAAAAAGAGTGATAATGTGAATAGATATTTTAAGGCAATAGAATTCTCTTTACCAAAGCAAAACAACAAAAACAAACACAATAAATAAAATATCCAAGAAAAACTTTTAATTATTGCAATTGAAATAGGGCTATCCTCTCAGCGCTGGTACCTGATATCATTTTTTAGTTTTAGCAAAGCAGTAAGAAAAGAAAGTGAAATAATTAACAAAACAGTGGTGAAGGAGATATAAATTTCTTTTTCTCATGATATGACTAAATCCCTGAAGACCCAAGATGTTGTTATAGTCTAGCAATTAGCACTCAAAAATGTAAATAGAAAACTTATTTAGAGTAATTTAAAAATTAATAAAGCAAATAGAAATAATTTTATTTAAAAAATGACAGCATCTCCAATAAAGAAAACATTTAAAAGACTAAAGTATAGCTAAAAAATGGAAAGAGAGACCATAACCTTAGAAAGGAAACATCATAAGGATGGCAATTCTCCAAAAGATTTTAGCATAACATTTTTAACCAAGTATATTTTTTCAAGTTCCTAATAAGAATAATTTTTAATGATTTTCAATGAAGAGAAACCACAGCTATTGGGTCTTTATTTCAGCAGGTAATACTATAAAGCTACTCTATAATGATTCTATTTGATATTGCCATTGATTCTAGGAATAGAGAGAGAATATAGCAACAGATCCCACTATAAGTAAGGATGTACATGATAGTGAAATAAAGCAAGAACATTTATTATTCTCCTTTAAAATCTAAGGATAAAGGAGATATTCAAAATGAAGTCTGGAAGCTATGTAGAATATGTAATGTCTATAATTTTATATGATAAATGCAGCATTAGCAGATCTCATAGATAATAGATTTGGAGGAAATGTACCTGCAACATACTGAGAATTTCAGTGATAACCAAAAATCTTTTACAATTTAGAGAAAATACAGAATACAGAGGGAATAAAGAAGAATTTTACAAAAGAAGAAATACAAATAGCCAACAAACATTTGAAAAGCTATTCAAATGCAAAACCAGTCAGGGAAACACAAATTAAAGAAAGAATGAGGCATTAACTTATAGACACTTTAGGAGAAAGTGAAGTGTTATTGGTACAGATATGAGGAAGTCAGCATTCTCATAAACTGATACAAATGTGGGTTGTTAAGAGAATTCTTTAAAATCCCAATTTAAAAATATCTGTTGCAGTTAACCATGTAATGATGTAAATAGTTTTGACCTGTCAATCATACTCCTGGGAATCTATATCTCAGAAATAAAAAACTATTAGCACTCAATCAAAAAAGGCGTGTATGGTAACATTTTTTGTGGGAGCACAAGTGGAACACATGAGCCCAAATATACACATCAAAAACAAAAATTAAAAAATTTAGGAAATATCCACAACATTCACACTATGGAATAAAAGGCTGCCATTAAAAAGAATGAATTGCAAATGTCAGTTAATTTGGAAATTTCTCACCAGATATTGTTGAGTGAGGAAAAAGTCACAAAATGTGCATGTGATAAAGCCCCATTTTGTAAAACAAACTGAAAGAAATATTATTGGTATGTGTCATAAATGAATTTAGAGAACAATTATGAAGATTGTTAAAACAGGATTACAGATAGAGCAGTGAAGCGAAGGAAGGTTGTGTTTTTATTGTTTTAGCAGAAAAGAATGAAAAAGTCAGAACTGCAGCAATGTTTAATATAATCATATTAATTCAGCTTTGTAATAATTTTTAGTAAATGTATAGGCAAGTATTTTTTAATAAAATGAAGTGAAAACTCTGTACCTGATTAACTGATGCAGTTTGAACTATATTTTATCTCTAACCCTTTAAGAATTTTATGAGCCAACCATTGTTTTCCTTATAAATCTGCTTGATCATGAAGATAAAGTTATATTAACCTGGTTTTGTGGAATTATCTTGAATTGTCTGATTGAAAATATTATACTTTTTAACCATTTGTGTAACGCAACATTGGGATTCTTTTGGCTCTGATTTCTTTGGCAGTTTTTAGCACAATAATTCTCAGAAACCTGAATTACTCATAGGCTAAAACATTTTTAGCCAAAATATAGATGCTATTATTAAGAAATTAGTGCCCTGTTAGGCTACTATTACAAACACATGGGAGTGAATAATTAAATTATAATGTTATAAACAATTTTTCTTTTGCTCACTTTAGAGTATCTTCAAAACTTGGGACAATTGAGACAACCTGGTTTCTAATTTCTAATTTCCTTTCTACTACCAACCAGCTATGAACCTGGATTCTAGGTCTCCTTCTACCACTAACTAGTTAACTGTGTCAATTAATTTTTCACCTTTATTGGGCAGGATTACTAATATTTAAGCTACATAAGTTCACAGGGATTTTTTTGGAGTGTGGCATCTTTGAAAAGGAAAATAAATCTGGTATAATTCTTATAAAAATTGTTATCATAATTAATCATAAAATAAAAGTAGAAAATGTATTTTTAACAGCAAAAAACATGTGTTCAAGTAGACAATATTATACTAGCAAAGGTGATTTTTATATATTTTATTTTTATAGAAAAATGTATGATCTACAGTATTTTATATAAAGCACAATTTCTCTGGGATAGTAGTTAGAGATTTATGGTAGAGAAAAATTGGCTTGTAACTAAATATATTTATACTAACTCCTGAGTATATTCATATTTAATATACATCATTTTTGTAGGAAATCTCTGAATTATTATTATATTTTCTGTAATTTTCTCAGAGGAGGCTAGAGGATGTACTTCACAAACCTATTTCATTACCAAAATTTTATCCTCCAGAGTTTCCAGGTTAAGCACTCTTTAAAATGTCATATGAGGAAATGTTGAGCAAGATGTCACATTTTCAAAGTAAAATGTAAAGTAAATATAAACAAGCAAACAACAACAAAAATACTTTTTAAACACTGAAATACAATCCCAAGCTGTTTCCTTATTTAAGAATAATTATTTCTGGAAAGTTACACATTTTAAATAGCTTCAGTTCCTCTACCAAAAACGCCCCTTAGTTTTTTAACTTCTATGGAAAGATAAAGGCTAAAAAATAAATAGGAATAGTGTAACATTTTTATAAATCACTTCTGTGAGAGAACATCTTTCACAAATCAACCTAGATATTTAAAATTCATTAGTAACTTTACACATTGTTTTTGTTATCCAGAAATATTTAACTTAACAGACCTCATAATTTATACTTCACATGTATTATAACCCAAGGTTCCACATAAAGTTTTAATAATGAAGAACCTGAATATTATAAAGATAATCTAACATTTTGACAATAGAACAAAATATTGTTAATTTTTAATTAAAAAGAATATTGCTGAGTGCTATAATTATTTACTTAAGGAAATAAAGATAACATAGTCATAGTTTAAGTAGGTTAGGAGAAAATAGGAGCAGTACATGTGAGAAATTTAAATTTATTTTCTATACTTAGAAGTATTATATGTAATGGATATTATTTGGAATGGAATGGCTTAGGGGAAAAGATAAACTACCTGGGATCACAACTTTTCCTTACAATAACTGCTTTAAAATCATTTTAGGAAAAAAATTATGGATTAATTCAAGGTATTTCTCCTTTATTTTGAAANATAGGAGCAGTACATGTGAGAAATTTAAATTTATTTTCTATACTTAGAAGTATTATATGTAATGGATATTATTTGGAATGGAATGGCTTAGGGGAAAAGATAAACTACCTGGGATCACAACTTTTCCTTACAATAACTGCTTTAAAATCATTTTAGGAAAAAAATTATGGATTAATTCAAGGTATTTCTCCTTTATTTTGAAAAGTGTCTTTTAAAGATAGTGGGGGTGAAACAAGGATCATAATATTGAAATATAAAAAGCAAGTGCATGTATGCTAGTAAATTTACCTCTTGGAGATGTAATCATCCTCTCATTTAGCATTTTTGTTTCTGTTCTTATGTCTTCAATTGTTTCACTATATTTTTATATCATGTACTGTTTGTTCTAAAGGCACTGTGGGTGCTCAGAAAGTCATGAGTGACTGTAATAAGAAAATTAATGATACAGAATAGATTTTTATCTAGGATAAGCCATGAGAAGGAATCAATGTAGCAATCAATCAGATCAGAAATCAAATGTATCAGAATTATGAAGGCTTCATTTTGAAAAGAGAAGAAATAAACCAGTCCATGGTACTCGAGTTATCTCATTTAGCATCAGTGTTCAGATGTCCAATGGTGGTGATAGCTGCTTGGAGGAGGATGTTGAAGCTTACCTTTCTAATATAATCTATATTTAAGGCCTTGATAGCTCAGTTGGTAAGAATCTGCCTGCGATGCAATGAGGGAGACCTGGGTTCAATCCCTGGAGACCTTGGTTCGATCCCTGGGTCAGGAAGATCCCCTGGAGAAGGCAAAGGCTACTTCAGTATTCTGGCGAGAATTCCATGGACTATACTGTCCATGGGGTCGCAGAGTTGGACACGACTAAGCAACTTTCACATACTTAAGGCATGGGGTTAGGCCCTTTTGTTAACCAGGTGCTGATGGAAAATCTTAACATATCCTTGGTGCATTCTAAAAAGANTGGCTTGGACAGTTTTAAACATCACTTTACTGCCATGTGAGATGACTCAGTTTGCTACATATTTTGTTTCACAATAACTGCATATACAATTGTCTAAGGTGTATTTTTAATATAATTTAAATATTTTGGATTGCTGGTTTATTTGTAATGTTTGCTTCAAAGAATTGCTTTATTATCATTTTCACAATTCAGGAATTTTTAAAATCATGCGACTTTTAGAATCACTAATTTCCTTTCATGTATATTTTGGTTATAGTTCTATTTTGCAATCAAAAAGACAATACTGGGATTTAGAAGTACAATTTATATACTCCAATACTAAGTAGAATGGCTGAAATGTCACAAGACTACCCGATATTAGTTTAGATATAGGGCAGTTGCTAAATATTTATATTAAATAGCTAAATTAAATTAGTAAATAGCTCACATATAATGTAGATATTACAGAAGAAGGACTATACTCTTGGTAAGTTTATCTCATTAATAAGTCAGCTGTGTATTCCTTTATTCAGCCAGTGTTCAATAAGGATCTCCTATGTGTCATCACAGGGATGAGTACTAGCAATATTATGATATCCATAGTCACTATCTACATAGGTCTTAGAATTTAGCTGCTTTGTCATGGCAGCACTAGAAAATTTACAGAATATCTATGTCACTATCTATATCTGTAATTTTATTTATATATTTATGTCTGCAGGTGCTGCTAAGCTGCTTCCGTCTTGTCCGACTCTTGCGACCCTATAGACAGCAGCCCACCAGTCTCTTTTGTCCCTGGGATTCCCAGGTAAGAATACTGGAGTGGGTTGATATTTCCTATGGACAGCAGCCCTCCGGGCTCCTCTGTCCACAGGATTCTCCAGGCAAGAATACTGGAGTGGGTTGCCATTTCCTTCTCCCATATTTATATCTAATTTAACCTATATCCTCTGATGGGAGAAAAAGCTTGTGAAGTTCTCTGAACAGTTCAATGTACAGTATTCAAATTAAGGTGCCAATCACAACACAGGTAACTCAGTCTTTCTCTGTTTTGCTGTTTTGTTTTATATTTTCTATTTCTTTGAAAAACAATAATATTTTGATTAAAACATGAGAGAATTTATCCTCACTTAAGGATGTCTTCTTTTTTTTTTTTCTTTAAAGTAAAATAAGGAGCTTGATAAAGCATTATTTTTCCATTGGAAATGCTTAGTTCTGTGACTTTCTTAATCACTACGCTTTCTATAGAAATATGAAATATCACATTTCACTTCACATTTGAGTGTCTTTAGGGTTTTTTTTTTTCCATAATTACTGATGAGGTAAGAATCGGATTTGTTGAAAGAATGAAGGAATCAAAAAGATTATTAGTGAGATTAGAAAGAAACATAGCTTGACAAAGTGACCTCTCATCTTTCATAAAGACCACTACACAATTTTCCCTCCTGAGCCTTTGCTTTCATTATTGTCCCCTTACAACTGATCATTCTTGTCAGTGATTATATACTTCTGTATATTCAATTATATCTTTAAACACATTAAAAGAAAAGAAAGAAAACTAAAATATATTCCATTACCATCTTGCCACAATAATATCTGTTGGAAGAAAATTTTTTAAAAGTGGCAGGTATGGCCAGAGAGATTCAGATGCAGCAATACTGACAAATCTTTGATGATATTTAACTTCAGTGATGGTTTGAAATAGTTCCATTAATTATTCTACTTTGAGGGTGTCTGAATTTTCTTCAGGATAAATTTAAAATATATATAAAGTGAATAGTGAAGATTATAATAATTAAGTATTTTAAAGAGATAAACTATGAAAAGTCTCCCATTGGTCCAAACACTCCAGACATCAATTTCATGTAATTTCTAATGAAAAAACTATCTATAGTTACATGTACGTAGCCACTTATATTTAGGTTCCATATTTTCCTGCACTTTGCCATAGCTGCATGTTTTTCTGGTTTTTCTTGTTTGCTTATTCACATACATAGAGTTATCCCTATCAGTTAAATAAGACTGCAACATGATTTTTTATGGATGTATCATGCTTAACTGAAACAGGTCCCAATTATTCATAGTTTGCTATTAAAGGCTATGACGTAATAAACTTTCTCCTGCCTGTAAGTCAGTGAAATTCTGTTAGCATATACTTTAATTCATAGCAGTGAGGTCGCTAGACACATAAATTTTGAATTTTGATGGATGTCACTAATTTTTCTCCTTGTTGAGAGTATACTTGGGTAAGGGAAAATATCAGAAGGAGGGGACCTTTCACTGCAAATCTCCTGTAAAGAGATGATGGTGTCTTGGACTAGAGTGGAGGTCATGGTAGTATTAAGGAGTGATTGGAATCTGTACATATTCTGAAGCTAGAGCCAAAAGATTTGTTGGTAGTTTTGTTACTGGAAGTGAAAGAAAGAGAGGAGTCAAGTAAGACTCAAAAATATTCAGCCAGAGCCTCTGGAAGTCTGATATTTTCTTTTAAGGAATCAGCAGAGACTGCTAAAGGATTAGACTTGCCAGGAACAGGAGTCAGGGATTTGGTTTGGGCATGTTTAGTTTGAGATATTTAGTAGATATCTAAGTCAAAATATAGAAGGCTGAATGGAATAGGGAGAGAGAAAAACTGAGTCGTGCTCAGCCAGAAAATTAGATGATGCACCTGGATGAGCATATTAAGAAAAAATCGGGCCAGTTGGTAAAGGTGAGTAGCTGGAGTAGGGGAGGGGAAGGTAAAAAATGAAACAAAATTAAATTAAAGCTTTCAAGAGACAAGGATTATGTTAGTTTTTGGACTGAGGATAATAGAAATAGGCATTCTCTTCAGAAGGTCCTTAAAGAGTGCGTTAAAACAAACCATTTATTTTCCTTGAATTATTGGGCTCAATTTTCAAATTTTGAGGGACATTTTATGATTGCCAAGAGACATTAGGGAACTCATACTGTGTTCAATTAAATTTTCTCAAAAAGAATATTAAGGTTTTTTTTTTTTTTCCTGACAAAGATGACAAAAGGGATAGGGGGGAAAAAAAAAAAAAAACTTGAGATGTAAATTACAGCTCTATATTTTATTATGAGAAAAATTTAAACATCTTAAAATAATCTACAAGGCCCTAATAAGCTAGAGCATGACTTCCTTGATTTTTCTCATGTAATTCTGGGCCCTTGCACTAACATCTAGTCATTCTGGCGATACTAGGTTGTAATGCAAGGGCCCAGATTAAGTTTCTTCTTTTACACTTCAAGAATCTTTATATCCACCTTCTTGAATTTCAGGGCTCAACTAAAATACCATCCTCTGCTGTGGATCCGATTTAAGCTAACTAGTCCCCTCTCCACGGTTTTTTTTTTTTTTTTTAACACTTTATGCTTCAATTTCCATGTTCGTGGATTGAAAAAGTTAATATTGTTAAACTGGTCATACTACCCAAATCAATCTACAAATTCCATGCAATCCTTATCAAAATGCCAAGGACATATTCTATACAACTAGGACAAAGAAGTCTAAAATTTGTATGAAACCACAAAAGACCCCAGATAGCCAAAACAATCTTGAGAAAAAAGAGCAAAGCTGGAGTCCGATGATACTAGCATAAAAACAGACACAGATGAATGGAAGATAATCGAGAGCCCAGAGATACACACATGTATATGGGAATTTAATCTATGACAAAGGAGCAAAGAACTTACAGTGGAGAAAGTACAGTCTCTTTAATACATGGTGCCGAGAGGACTGGACAGCCAAGCACACACAAAAGAAGGAAAATCGATCAATCTCTTACCTTATATACAAAATTAATTTGAGATAGATTAAACACTTTAATTTAAGATCTGAAACCATACAACTCTGAGGAAAAAACATAGGCAGAATGCTCTTTTGTGATCAGTGTTAGTAACATTTTTGTGGATCTGACTCCAAAGGCAAGGGAAACAAGAGAAAGCCATCAAGAAAACAAAAAGGCAACCTCCTGAATGGGAGAAATATTTGAAAGTCATACAACTGATAAGGGGTTAATATCTGAAATATATTTAAAAACTCATAAAATTCAACAATGGAAAACAAGCAACTTGGTTAAAAAAGGGCAGTTTCTTAATAGACGTTTTTCCATAGAAGACATACAAATGGCCAACAGGCATATGAAAAGATGTTCAACATTACCAATTACCAGGGAAATGCAAGTCAAAACCACAATACCTCTTACCTATTTGAATGGTTGTTATCAAGAAGACAAGAAATAACAAACACTAGGGAGTATGTGGAGAAAAGAGATATCTTGTATACTTTGGTGGGTTGGTAAATTGGTGCTGCCACTATGAAAAACAATATGGAAGTTCCTCAAAATATTAATAATAGAAGTAGTATATGACCCAGCTATTTAACTTCTGCTTATTTATTTGAGAAATGCTTGAAGAACATTTGAAGAGGAACATGCACCCCTATGTTCATTGCAACACTCTTTATGATAGTCAAGATACATGAACCGTAAGTGTCCACTGATGGATCAATAGATAAAGAAGATATGATGTGCTACACACACACACACACACACACACACACATATACACACACACACAGACAGGGATACTCCTCAGCCATAAGAAAGAATGAAGTTCTGCACTTTGTTACAACATGAATGGATCTTGAGGGTATTAAATGAAACATAAGTCAGAGAGAGAAAGACAAATACTGTATTTTTTCACTCATATTTGGAATCTAAAAAAAAATAGAAGAAAACAAACTTCGAGATATAGAGATCAGATTAGTGGTTGCCAAAGGGGAAGAGGATCATCTATGTAGTGATGGAATGTGACTAGACCTATAGTTGTAACCACTCCATTATGCATACAGATGTTGAACCACAGTGCTGTGTACTCGCAACTTATGTGATAAAAAAATATACAATTTTTTTTTTAAGAAGGAAATGGAAACCTACTCCAGTATTCTTGCCTGGGAAATCCCATGGACAGAGGAGCCTCTTGGGCTACAGTCCATGAGCTTTAAGAGTCAGACACAACTGAATGACTCTACCACGTAATTTATTTAAGTAAGATCTATTTAAAATATTACCATTTCATTATGTAATCATTACTAAACTATCATTACTGAGATATTTTAAAGTCTTTTCTTTTATAATAAGTGTTGTACAGTGTGATTTTTCACACTTATAGCATATCTCTATTTGTATTAGTCACATCTGTTGTGCTCAACAGTCAAATGTAACTACTATACTGGACATAAGAAGGCTAGAACTGTACCTTTAATTTTGAAAAATTCTGATGTTAGACTTTTTCTATTATATGTTATTTTGAGATAGCACTTGTTTTGAAAAAAAATCAGTAGGACCTAGGTTAAATGAAGCACAAACTTATGTGTATTTTTATCCAATGCCATAATACCCATAGGTGGGTATTATGAGTTTGTAATTCTCTCTGTCATAGGGGAAAATATGGAAAGCTTTTTTATTTTCCGTATATCATCTTACCCTGATCTGTGGCAGCCTCTGTAACTGACGTTGACATCAGGAACATGCAGAGGTACACAACATGCAACCAAAAGATATTTGAAGACCTATTTGGCACTTTCTAACTCAAAATGATACTTTTTTTGTAGTTCACTCAGAGTTAACTGGGCTTCTTCAGGGTTTATTCTTGACATCCCTGTTCTTTTCCCTTGAGGTCATTCAAGTCTGCATGTAACTTACTTTCTCATGGTGAAGAAAATGAGCTGCTCCTTTTGTGCTTTTGTTCTTTAGTCTCTGGTTTATCCACTATCTTGAGTCCTTAGCTAAGTTACCATCTAGTGTGGTATCAGAGTATGACTGAGTCCCATTTGTTCCACTTGCCTTCTTGTTTCTTGCCTTGGCTTTTGCTGGCTATCCTTTGCATTGTTAGGCCCAGTGAAATCGCCATTTGATTCAACTAAGAAATCATGCCTCACCCATCTCCATGGACTTTTTCCTGATGGACTTGGTGGAAATATCCTGTAACTTCCTCATCACTCTGGGGCATGCAAGAAACTTAGAATTCCACCCCTGACACCCTAAAGCAATGAAGGGCTGTAGCACTATTTCAGATTCTGAATAGGAACCTCCTTCAACCACTGAAGATATCATATTAAATGCAGAGTCCTACTAAACATGGGCTTTTGCTCCAAATGAATAAGCTGAATGGGAAATGAGGAGGGAGAATACCTAAGACATCATTTAAAAACATATTTTCCTAGCACAGACTTTAACTGGCAGTTATAAGAGTTGACAGACATAAGATCCATGGGAAAAATGACTGTTTCCACAAAACAATTGTTTCATGTTAAATTTTCCCTCAAAGTAATATTATTTTTGGCTGGTTAAATAAAGTTTTAAGAAAAAATAACACCAGAGAGACAGAGAAAAAGAGAGAAAGACAGAGGGGCCTTTTTTTTTCTTTTTTTTTGATGCATGCTCTTAAAAGTCTTATTAACTTCAATCCATTTGGGGTTTTGGTAATACTCCTAACATTTTTCTTAAAATGAAGATATTTTTCCATCTAAAATTATCTTTAGTGCTGAGGGACAAGAATAAATCAATCTTTAGCTATAATGATTGAGAGTCTTTGAACTTTTCAAACTGAATCAAATGTCACATGAGTTATCTTTCGTCTTATAGCTATTATTCTAACACAGTTCACTTTAATGACACTCTGTCCACAGAATCATCATCTATTTTTGATCCTTTTAACTTAGAACTTACTCATTTCTTACGAGAAAATTATTCCCCCTCTTCCAAATGATCATTTCTAGAACTAGTATTTTCCTTTTTTATAGAAGCCTGTCTGAAAGTTGTTTCCCTCGAGCTCCCATGAGCTTTAACTTTGTTATTTCAACTCAGGGCAATACCAAGTCCAGAATAGTTTTACGACATTTTTATATACAGAAAATATTGGTACTTTAAATATTTTTAGGATATGAATAAACATAATTATAATTATCTTAGTGCATTTTATTTGTTTTGATATTTTGATTTATATATTTTACATATTTTTATACTAGACATTCTTTTTCCTTCCCAGTTGCATTGAGGAATAATTGACAAATTAAATCCTCAGATTTAAAGTGCACAATGTAATGATCTGCTATACATATATACTGATTCCCCTCGTTGAGCTAACACATCCATTACCTCACATATTTATCTTTAGTTGTGGACTAAAGATAATTTAATTTCCACTCTTTTAGAAAATTTCATGTTTTTTTAATGTATATGGTTTTATATACAGAAAAATATTAATCATCAACTCACAAAATAACATCATGGATTGTAGCCTACCAGGCTCTTCTGTCCATGGAATTCTCCAGGCAAGAATATGAGGGTTGGTAGCCATTCTATTCTCCAGAGGTTCTTCCCAACCCACAGATTGAACCCAGGACTCCAGATTGCAGTCAGAATCTTTACTTTCTGAGCCACCTGGAAAACCCATAAAATAAAACATAGATGGTGCTAGTGCCTCTCATTTAGTCTCTTAAATGCATGGTATCACTGTCATGAAGACCATTATCAAACACAGAGGTGTTTCATAAAGTTCATATAGTTAAATATATATATGTTGTGTTTAACATTAGTTATCACTTTGAACCACAAGCAAAACCTCAACTTAAAAAAATAGTAATTAATGAATGTATATCCGTACCACTTGCTTTCTAACTGTGATGTTGGAAAAGACTCTTGAGAGTACCTGGGCATCTAGGGGACCAAACAAGTCAATCCTAAAGCAACTCAACCCTGAATATTCATTGGAAGGACAGATGCTGAAGCTCCAATACTTTAGCCATCTGATGTAAATAGCCAACCCTCTGGGAAAGACCTTGATGCTGGGAAAGATTGAAGGCAAAAGGAGAAGAGAGTGCCAGAGGAAGAGATGGCAGAGGATTGGATGGTATCACCAACTGAATAGACATAAACTTGGGTGAACACTGGGAAATGATGAGGGACAGGGAGGCCTGGCATGCAGCAGTCCATGGGGTCAAAAAGACTCAGGCCTGACATAGAAACTGAACAACAATCACTGCTAGACCTCAGTTCAGTTCAGTCACTCAGTCGTGTCTGACTCTTTGCGACCGCATGAATCACAGCACGCCTGGCCTCCCTGTCCATCACTAACTCCCAGAGTTCACTCAGACTCACATCCATCGAGTCAGTGATGCCATCCAGCCATCTCACTCTATGTTGTCCCCTTCTCCTCCTGCCCTCAATCCCTCCCAGCATCAGAGTCTTTTCCAATGAGTCAACTCTTTGCATGAGGTGGCCANGCTGTGGTCCTAGTGTGATTAGATTGACTAGTTTTCTGTGATTATGGTTTCAGTGTGTCTGCCCTCTGAGGCCCTCTTGCAACACCTGCCATCCTACTTGGGTTTGTCTTACCTTGGGTGTGGGGTATCTCTTCATGGCTGCTGCAGCAAAGCGCAGCCGCTGCTCCTTACCTTGGACGAGGCGTATCTCCTCACTGCCGCCCTTCTTGATCTTCAGCGTGAGATATCTCCTCTAGGCCCTCCTGCACCCGCGCAGCCACCACTCCTTGGATGTTGGGTTGCTCCTCCTGGCCACCACCCCTAGCCTCTGAGGCGGGGTAGCTCCTCTAGGCCGTTTCTGCGCCCTTACAGCCTGGCACTCTCAGCCCCTTCCCCTGATCTCGGACATGGGGTAACTCCTCTTGGCTGCCAACCTTCAGGCATGGGGTCCCCTTGGTTTCTGCCCCTGACCTTGGACGTGGGGTAGCTCTTCTTGCCTGCGCTTAGTTCGCCGGTGGCAGCCACCCACGCTTAGTACACCGGTCGCAGCCGCCTGCGCTTAGACCTAGCATAACATCTTGTAAACTAAGGTTTGTTACTAAACTAAGCTACATTCCATTGTCATCACAGAAATGCCAAATAATCTATTGATACAGATTTACTAATATGACACTAATATTGAAAATAGTAGCAGAGTTATTTTCACAATTACACAGAAAAAAGATGATGAGGAGTCTGTGAGTAAGGCAGGTCACTTATACATATTAAACATGTAAAGAGCTATCTCATTACTTGGTAACATCTATTCAAGTTGGAGAAAAAAGCATGATTCTGAGTAAAAGTATTCCACTTGTTTTATAAAACTTACACATGGAAAATATTAGAATTTACATAGTATGCTTTACAAATAATTCAGTTTTATGCAAATAATTAATATATTTACTTACATCATTAAAATTTAGACTAATGCCTGTTTCTAGTCTTCTCCAGAAGGTAAGTTTATGCAGTCATTATTACTTTGGAGATTTCATAGCTGCTTCATTGAATCTTTGACATATCTTGGACTAAATAATTCACATTGCTTTTAATAATCTGTCATTCAGTCTTATAGTATCTGTCCAAACTGTAAGATTCAGCATATAGTTACAATCAGTGTTGATACTATTATATGAAAGTGAAAGGAAGTGTTAGTGGCTCAGTTGTGTTCAACTCTTTGTGACCCCATGGACTGTAGCCCACCGCTCCTCTGTCCATGGAATTCTCTAGGCAAGAATACTAGAGTAGATTGCCATCTGTCCTCCAGGAGATCTTCTTGACCCAGGGATTGAACACTGGTCTGCATTACAGGCAGATTCTTTACTGTCTGAGCTATCAGGGAATTATTATATGATTGATTGAAAAATATCAGGAGACTACTGTTCTCACACCCTTAACACTTAAAGGTGAAATGCTTTGACAGCAAAGATACTCTCAATTTTAAGACTGCTTCAACTCATCCCATTCTAAGTGAGGTTAAGTATCTTTATTTGTTGTCTAGGATCACAACAAATCCTAGACTTCATGACTTTCTTATCACTTGGAAGCATGTGAATTTTAATGGTAAAACTGTCATTAATTTTTAAAATAAAATTACTAATAAAGCTTTAATGAAAATATGTATAATTTTGAAATTCTCAGATATTTATAAGAACTTATTAATTCAGCATTCTTATTCCTGTCATCTTTAAGCTGTGATTCATCAGACTGTAGGCTACTCTTCTCTACAGCTGAATGTCATGCAAAAATTCTTTGACCATTTTCAATATAGGCCAATCTAGTGAGCATAGAGCTCTTATGAACCCTGAGTCAATAACTGCTTTTATCTTTTTATATCATTCCTCTGGTAAGTGTTTTAGCCATTCTCTTTAAGCTCCTTAACCTTCATTCAGGCTCATACAGTATTAAGGATTCAGTTTTCTTGGTGG
Source organism: Neotragus moschatus (assembly GCA_006410615.1). Classification (NCBI taxonomy): domain Eukaryota; kingdom Metazoa; phylum Chordata; class Mammalia; order Artiodactyla; family Bovidae; genus Neotragus; species Neotragus moschatus. Next base: position 2,254,327 of record SJYA01002591.1, read on the forward strand.
CAATATCTTGTCTCCCTAATTTTATGGTTTCTCATATACATTAATGCATTTGTTCAGGATTAAGTATTTTTTAAAGGCTTCACTATCATACTATTATTATAAAATATTACATGCTTTCACTTATGTGTTTTCTAAATGAATGTATTTTAAGTACTTTTTTAAACTGCAGTGATTGCTTTGCCTCTTCTTAAACAAATGTGATCATTTTTTGAGAGGAATATCTGGGAATAGCTTTTCTATCATTTCCCTATTAAGTAGATTTTCCACATTCTGAAACAATAGACATGTGCGATTTTTTTCATTCATTCCTTTTCACCAGTGTGAAATTTGTACTTGATATCCTTCTCTAGAGAGAATGAAATGGCAACCCACTCCAGTATTCTTGCCTGGAGAATCCCATGGACAGAGGAGCCTGTCAAGCTACAGCCAACGGGATTGCAAGGGTTGGACACGGCTTAGCAACTAAACCACCACCACCACCATCCTTCTATAGTCAGCCCAACTGATATTTTTACTTGTTCTTAGAGATCAAATCAGTCAATCCTAAAGGAAATAAACCATAAATGTTCACTGGAAGGATAAATGCTGAAGCTGAAGCTCCAATACTTTGGCCACCTGATGCTAAGAGCCAGCTCATTGGAAAAGACCCTGATTCAGGGAAAGACTGAAGGCAAAAGGAAAAGGAGGCAGCAAAGGACGATGGTCAGATAATAGCACCAACTCAATAGACATGAATTTGAGCAAACTCCGGGAGATTGTGAGGGACAGAGGAGTCTGGCAGGCTACAGTTCTTGGAGTTTCAAAGGGTCAGATAGGACTTAGCAATTGAACAACAATGGTATTTTAATAATTTAAGATCCAACTGCACAAAGATCTCATTAAACATGTTCTTCAGAAAAGTATCATTATGTCTCAAAGGAAAAATATATGGATTTAGTCTAATCTTTGCTTTTAAACATTGAATTTAAGCTTTTCATGAGTCCATGCGGCACTGCTGTCTGGCTCCCCTTCATGTACTATGAGTGCAGTCAAAGGAGAGCTCAGCTGTCAGATTCCGTGTCAGTGGTAGAGACCTGTTTTGCTTAAGGTCACATCCTTTCCTGGGACAACCTGCATTCAATAACTCATGAACAGGTGGAATAAAGTTTCTGTTTTCTTGGCCCACCACAGTCTATTTCTGAAGACCCTTTTTATTTCCAGGTCTCCTTGTGGGATTGACCAAGTTTCTCATTGGGTCTGAATGGCAGTTTGCCTTCTTTCTCCACCCAGTCATGTCAGTCCTCCCCTACTCCCTAACCTGCACATCTGCAGCACTTGGTAAAGCCCAATTCTGTGTTTTTTATATGCAAATATAAGAGATGTTAGAGAGTTACCTCACTGGAATGTCACAGAAAGAAATCAAGATTGTATCGATATTATGTTTTCTGTATGTTTCTCCTCTTGGAGCAAATTCAAGTTTAGGCATATAGAATGAGCTCTAACAGGTCTCAGTAGACACAGGACTGGATTATAGGAGCAACCAGGGAGGTGGTATATTTGAATGGCATGTCTAAATACTATAAGTTTGAGGTGATTAGAATCTAACAGATAATCTTTGCAAAGCCACCTTATAAATTACAAGAAGTTAGTTCTTTGAGAATGACTTATTTCAACTTCAGTTACTTCCAGTCACCAATAGATCTATAGTGTTTTACAGTCTTATAATAATAAATTAGCATGCAAGGGCTTTTCCTTTTCAGGTTTCTACGGCAACCTCTGTACCATGTACTCGTTAGAAAGAAGTTCTGTTTAATTGATCTACTAATGTATTGCTTAATAGTAACTGTTAAGCAGTCTTTTGTTTCCAGGTCATATTTAGGGTTCACATATTTGCATAAAAGCATTTCATTAGCTGAAACCAATCATTACTAGTAATTTTCTTCCTTTAGTTTAAAATAACTAAACCCTCATTGAGATTTTCTGAATAGCAAATATTTATATCTTGGAGAATAGGCTTTCTGTTTGAGCTTGGCTTGCTTTGTTTCTGTGAGCAGCAAGAAAATTACAGAGCTTGAAAATGTTAATCAGTGAAGACAAAAAGAAGGTGTCTTTTTCTCTAGTTGAAATGCAAATTTACAGTGACGCTAACTATAGGCCATATCCAATATTTGATGACAAAGTTGTAATGGATAAATATAATTTAGAATACACAGTAGTTATCCACTGCATAACTTTCACTAATTAGGATTTTCATATGTTCCATTCAGTGCTATTCAGATATTCATAGCTGAGTTGTTTTTTTGTATTTCAAGCCCATCCAAAGGACCACACTTGAGAATGCTCTGGTCATAAGCTTTAAATTAGAGTAGAAATAAACTCTAATACATATGCTAAGTCCCTAAGTTAATTGAGGGTTTTGGTCAGGGTAGGGAGCTAATGTTTATTGGAATACAACATAGAGTATATTCTAAACAGTAGAATAGGAATTTGAAATATGTTAAGTCACTCAGTGATTGGAAACATTTCCACTTCAGAGACAAGGAAGATAAGTCTCTAAAAAATTTTAAATCAACTAATTAGTTCATTCAATAAATATTAGGTTTTTATTGTTCATTAACTAAGTTATGTCCCACTTTTTGTGACCCAAAGGACTTCAGGATGCGAGGCTTTCGTGTCCTTCACTGTCTCCTGGAGTTTGCTCAAATTCATGTCCATTAGATAAATACAATACGCCAATTATATTAAAATTAAACTAATAAAGAAGACGAGCAAGCATTTATACTCATGAAATTTATATGCTAGTTCCATTACCTTCAAAAAAAGCATTAAGCAAATATCTGAAAGCTGTTGTATGCCAGACAGGTTGTCATAGTGTTATATTCAATGTGATTATGCAAATTAATTGTGGAACCAGGTTTTATACTCAAGTCTTTGATTCCAAACCTTATTTTATATCATAGAATGTTTATTTTATTTAAAAAGAAGTGACATCACCATCTCTGGTCCATCTCTACTATTAATACAACTCATGTTAGTAGTTGTTCTTCCAGAGACCTCACTTCCCAAAGTTCACAATCCTGCCTCTCACTGGGAAGAGAATAGTTTCCCACTACATTGCTCCCATTGTTCAGAGCTCCCTGAGATGCTAGTTACAATATAAAACAACTAATTGCCCAGAGGAAAGAAGATAAAGTGAAGGGAGAAGTAGTTTAGGGCATGGAATTGTGGTTCAGTATCTCTGAGAAAAAAATGTGTGTTCTTTAGCTGTGCAAACTAGAAAAATAATTGCTCAATTTCCTTTATCTATAAAATGACAGTAATCAATATTGTTTATTATAGTGCCTGGAATATCATGAGCATTGCATAATATTTGCTGTGGTTTTTTTTTGTTTGTTTGTTTGTTTCTTTATTTTTGTTACCATTATCCTTCCCTTAGACTTATGATATTGATGAACAAGGAGCAGAGTGTATATTTAGAAGGAAATTCTTGATCTGCATTTTCCTTGGGAAAAAAATTACAAAGAAATACCAAATCTTCACGAGTGCTAAGTCACTTCAGTTGTGTCCGGCTCTTCGTGATGTTATGGACTATAGCCTTCTAGGCTTCTCGGTCCATGGGATTTTCCAGGCAAGAATCCTGGAATAGGTTGTCATGCTCTCACCCAGGGGATGTTCCTGACCCAGGGAATGAGCACGCATCTCCTGTAGCTCCTGCATTATATGTGGATTCTTTATCGCTGAACCACCAGGAAAACCCATACATCTACAAGGATACTTAAAAATATTAAATAAGTTTTAAAAAGTCAGCAAAATATTTACGTGTCACTCTAAGTGTGAGTAACAAAGAAAGCAGCAAATGTGGATGAGATGGAGAGGACCTAGAGTACCTGAGTGACTCAGTCATTCAGTCAGTTCAATCACTCAGTGTGTCCTACTCTTTGTGACCCCATGGACTGCAGCATGCCAGGCTTCCCTGCCTATCACCAACTCTTAGACCTTACTCAAACTCATGTCCATTAAGTCCATGATGCCATCCAACTATCTCATCCTCTGTCCTCACCTTCTCCTCCTGCCATCAATCCTTCCCAGCATCAGGGTCTTTACCAATGAGTCAGTTCTTTGCATCAGGTGGCCAGAGTATTGGAGTTTCAGCTTCATCATCAGTCCTTCCAATGTATATGCCGGTCTGATTTCCTTTAGGATGGACTGTTTGGATCTGCTTTCATTCCAAGAGACTCTCAAGAATCTTCTCCAACACCACAATTCAAAAGCATCAATTCTTCGGCTCTCAGCTTTTATAGTCCAACTCTCACTTCCATACACGACTACTGGAAAAACCATTGCTTTGACTAGACAGACCTTTGTTGGCAAAGTAATGTCTCTGCTTTTTAATTTGCTATCTAGGTTGGTCATAGTTTTTCTTCCAAGGAGCAAGCGTCTTTTAATTTCATGGCTGCAGTCACCATCTACAGTGATTTAGGAGGCCAAAAATATAGTCTCTCACTATTTGCATTATTTCCCCATCTATTTGTTGTGAAGTGATGGGACTGGATGCCATAATCTTAGTTTTCTGAATGCTGAGTTTTAAGCCAGTTTTTTTTCACTCTCCTCTTTCACTTTCATCAAGAGGCTCTTTATTTCTTCTTCACTTTCTGCCTAAGGGTGGTGTCATCTTCATATCTGAGGTTACTGGTATTTCTTCCCGGCAATCTTCCCTTGAGTGACTCGAGGGAAGCTAAAAAGTGACTGTAGTTATTAACTTGCTTTTTCTGAATCTTGAATCTGGCAAGTGGAGTGAAATAATATTTTGTCAACTGAAGAGATGACAGGAGAAAATACAAAATATTTTATAGTAGTACAGGATCTATTTTAACAGTGGACCATCTTACCTGAAGTTATCGTTGAGGAGGTACAAGTGGGAAATGCATGCAGTAATAATTTTAGAATACCATGTAGATAATGTTCTAAACAATCCTCTACCAACCACAAACCATGTCCAAAGTGTTGTAAGTTTCACCCCTCCAATATCTGGTGTTTGTGTGTAATTATTCACAAAATTCAAATACAAAAATATAGCTACTTCTCTATATCAGGTTCTTACTGTCAATATTCTGGTCTATGGAAATTGATTCTTTCTTGACAGTTCTGACTGTAGTTTATCTCCATTTCAGTTCATTCTTCAGAGATTTCAAAATTCTGTTTCTTTTTAGGAATTGTGATTCAGGAAAATTCTACATTTCACCAAAGTTCAATCCAATTACCAAGAAAATTTTTTTTCCAAAATGAATTTTGTTTTCTAAATTTGAAAGTAATGCAGGTTTAAATTTGGAAGGTGTAAAGAATCAAAAACAAGAATCATATCTAATTTTGTCCTCCAGATATATATAATTAATAAAATTAAATATATTTATCAGGCTAGATATGCTGCTGTACATCTTGAACACAATTGTATGTTCAATATGATTATTTTTAAACAAAATGTGATACAAATGCATGATGTTTTACAGTATCTTTTTTCTCTTAACTATACATCAGAGACAGATTTGCATGTCCATTAATATGCATCTTTATTTAATAGTTGCATAATTATTCAATAGATATTCAAAGATTATGACCTCTGTGATATGCTCCAGTGAGCAAATAGTGAAAAAATCAAATGGAGTTCCTGTCCTTGGTAAATTTGTCATGCATATAAATTGGTATTCTTATTTTCTAGAAGAAGCATACTATTGGATTTGTTCAAATTACTTCAATTTCTGATATTTATAGAGTCTGGGGGAGGCAGAGATAATTACACAAACATTAATTACAGTTCTCTTAGATTCTATAGAGGAAAAATATAGGGCACTCTACGGATATGCAACTAAGGGGTTTGAGCTCCTGTGGTGTGGGGGTTTGCTCTGAAAGCTGAAGGATGAATGACAGTTTGGTACAGGGTTAAAGAGACTGGTCTGCAGGTGGAGGACAAAGAGAATGTGAAAGAACAGCACAAGCACAGTCATCTCATGATTTTCTGGATTTTACTTAAGATTTGTGAAATCATAGAGAGGAGAAGCACCACCACAGAACTCAATACATTTAGTCACAGACTCATTGGCATTAATTTGCTAACCCTTCTTTCCTCCAGATCCATTCTGCTCCAACTTTGCTTTTCTTCCAAAACTTCTTGTTTTTATCATATAATTCTCTCAGGAAAATGCTCATCATCCTGGAACTTTAGAATAGTCTCTAACTCTAACTGATTTTCTTATAGGGGAAATGGAAAATTCAATTCATTAAAGAGACTACATTTTGAACTTGGTAATTAGATTGATTTTATTAAAGCATTGTTTTTGAAACTTTAAAGATTATTACTCATTTAACACTATTTTTCAAAATATTGGATAAAATAAAAATCAACAAAGAAGAGACAAAAAGCAAATTGGAAAAAATATGTTAAACAAACAAAAGAATATAAAAAAACCTTTCTGTAAAAGTGAAAAAGAGAGTTAAGTTTACTTGTAAGAGACAATGAATCTTAGATTAGTTCAAAATATGTCAAAGTTTATGATATTTACAAACAAAATTGGTGCAAGATAACTGAAAACATTTTTTAAAGAAATGATATGTGCAAAAAAAGAGGAATTGCAAACTTTGTATCAAAGTAAATGGAAACGAGATATGCTAAAAATATATGTCAAGAAATCCCATATACTAAATAACATTATATTGCAGTATATAAATGAAAATTATTAGAAAAGTAAACTTGATCAAATCACAGTAGTTTCAGCAGAGTTAAAAATTCCTCTGAGTTTGATATATGAAGAATATAAAGATGGTTTTGAACATTACAAATATTGCCCCAATGGTAAAGTTTCCTACCCACTCACATGTTATGCTCTACCATGTATATGCACATATACATACATAGATCTTCATAATACATGATACATATTACATACCATACACGTTACATAATAATATATACAAATTTCTGATTTCATTTTCTAGTATATATATTTTCTTACAGTATTATGTGTTATATACTACTACATTTTCTACTTCTTGTTTAGCGTCATGATTTAAAAAGTGTCCTTTCTTAGTAAATCATACATTTATAATTAATACATGTGATTAACAGAAAACAATATATTGATGCATTTATGAATATGTGCCTATAATTATATGCATGTACATATGAAAGAGAAAGAGGTAGCCTTACAAATAATTATTTAAAAAGAGAAAACTGTAGAATAGTATAGACTATGATTACATTATGTGATCTCATGTATATGAAAATGAAACAAAATTTTCCTTGGTAGTAAATTTTGCTATATATTATTATATTATGCTTTTTATATAATTATAATACTCTTGCCTGGAGAATCCCATGGAGGGAGGAGTCTGGTAGGCTACAGTCCATGGGATCACGAAGAGTTGGACACGACTGAGCTTTCTTAGTATTATAAATTATAAATAGCCTAAGTAATATCATTAAACAGTCTATGTTGACTATATATAAATATTTAGTAGATATATACATATATAAATGTATTATACTGCATGTCTATTACTAAAGTATATCATCATAGTATATTTACTCACAATGAATAATTGCTACTATGAATGACTTGTATATTATTCATTTATTTGCTTATTCATTTTTCAAGGGAAATAGTTTCTTAAACATGACTTTTAAAAGTAAGGACGAAACCATAACCATAAACACTAAATTGAAAATCACATGTCACAAAAAGCATTAAACTTTGAAAACTTAGATAAAAATAAAGATTTTATATATATAATGGCACATATGTGAGGATTTGACTTTAAATCCTTAATATACAGTGTTATTTTTAAAATCAACATTTAAAAAACAGTAGTCCAGTTGAAAATTGGAAAATATTTACTTATATGCTCCTAGTTGAAGCAGTTAATTTGAACACACATATTTAATTTCTAGCCTTACTGAATACTTATACATGGTCTTGTAGGTATCCTGCACTGTTACTTCATAGTGTTTCTGATACTGAGTTGAAATTTGTTTTTCTTCCTTCTCCATTAAACTATTGACTTCTCTAATGTGTGGTCTGTATTTGAATGATGATTTTATCTGAATGGCCTTGCCTGGTATCTGATCTACTAATGTAAGAAAGAGGAGATGAAAAAGATATGAGGAAAAGAGATTGTGATGAGAAGTTATTGGTCACTCTACTTTTTTATTTTAAATGGCTTTTTGAGAAAAATAAATGTGAGCTCAAAATTAAAACTATGTGAAAGTAATATTTCAGATATGTTCTTTGTTTTCTATTTTCTTCATATATATATATATAAACATATGTGTTTATTGGTATATATATTTAGGTCCAATGCTTAATTTACTATGCATATAAATTAGCTTTAGTCACTGGTAGATACATACTATTGGTTTCAGTCAAATTACTTCAATTTCTGGAAATAAATGTATTTTTACATTTAAATTCAAATGGTTATTGACATAGTTATGCTGCATTCAAAAAAAATTGAAATGTGCTTTTTAAATGTCTGTCTTTCAATCTGTCCCTAATAGAACAATCTTTACTCCTGGAGTTGAATCATCTAACTACTCACGACTCCCAGATATTTTCCCACCACATTTCTAAAAATTACTTTTGCAGCTTCCCTATTCTAAAAAAATATTCTTTAGATATGGTTCAGCATAATTTACAGTGAAAGTGTACTAAAAAATGAAAGAAATGTGTAGCATAATTCAACCTGCTTGGATATTTGAAAGCTTTTCCAAAAATATGTTTTAAAAAAGTGTTTTAGATAATTATTAGAATTTCACATGGTTACAGACTGTCTACCACTTCAGTATTTTTCTTTTCTTTTATCAAAGTGTTATTTCAAAACATTCTTTAAAATATTCTTTAAAAATTTGATTAGTTCCCCTGGACCTGGAACATGAATTATGTTATAGCATAATTCCACTTCAAATTACTAAAACTAAATATATGTCTAATTATAGGTATTAATTTTATATTATTATTTATCTAAATAAAGTATAGTAATTATTTCCTTTGCAAAAAAAAAAAACCCACAAAGATTAACCATTTATTTATTTAGCTGCACTGAGTCTTAGTTGCAACATGCAGGTTCTAGTGCCCTGACCAGGAATCAAACCCCCTGAATGGAGAACATGGAGTCTTAGCCATTGGACCACTTAGGAAGTCCTTTTCCTTTAATTTTTAATTTAAAAGAACATCTTTTATATTACTTAGGATGTCAATATATTCATATGTCTATTTCCTCTTCCAGCACAATAAATCATATTGCCTTTGCATCCTTAAAAATTTATTGTTTGTAATGAATATTTATTTGCTTGATTTATNGTCTTAGCCATTGGACCACTTAGGAAGTCCTTTTCCTTTAATTTTTAATTTAAAAGAACATCTTTTATATTACTTAGGATGTCAATATATTCATATGTCTATTTCCTCTTCCAGCACAATAAATCATATTGCCTTTGCATCCTTAAAAATTTATTGTTTGTAATGAATATTTATTTGCTTGATTTATTGCAATATCATTCACAGCACATACAAGAAGAGTTCAAACAAGTAGTTTAATTTTAAAAGATGTTTTTTTTTTACATTCAAAAAGTGAAATTCCTGTATTATAAAGAAAAACCTAAGGCTATTTGGTATAAGTAATCTTATTTAAATAAGCTGTTGAAAACTTGTTATAATATCTGATATTTCTACTACTTTATGTTTGATGACCTCACTATTCAGATATGACCAGGTAAAAACTCAAGTTCTTAAGTAATTATTTAATATAATCTATCACTTCATGGGAAATAGACGGGGAAACAGTGGAAACAGTGTCAGACTTTATTTTTCTGGACTCCAAAATCACTGCAGATGGTGACTGCAGCCATGAAATTAAAAGACACTTACTCCTTGGAAGAAGAGTTATGAGTGGCTTAGATAGCATATTCAAAAGCAGAGACATTACTTTGCTGACTAAGGCCCATCTAGTCAAGGCTATGGTTTTTCCAGTAGTCATGTATGGGTGTGAGAGTTGGACTGTGAAGAAGGCTGAGCGCCGCAGAACTGATGCTTTTGAACTGTGGTGTTGCAGAAGACTCTTGAGAGTCCCTTGGACTGCAAGGAGATCCAACCAGTCCATTCTGAAGGAGATCGGCCCTGGGATATCTTTGGAAGGAATGATGCTAAAGCTGAAACTCCAGTACTTTGGCCACCTCATGTGAAGAGTTGACTCATTGGAAAGGACTCTGATGCTGGGAGGGATTGGAGGCAGGAGGAGAAGGGGACGACAGAGGATGAGATGGCTGGATGGCGTCACTGACTCAATGGGAGTGAGTCTGAGCGAATTCCTGGAGTTGGTGACGGACAGGGAGGTCTGGCATGCTGTGATTCATGGGGTCACAAAGAGTCGGACACGACTGAGCGACTGAACTGAACTGGACATTTCCTTATTGGAAAATTAATAAAAATGGGAAAAAGTACAACCAGAACACAAACCTCCTTTTCTCTGTGCCCCTCAATCCCATTCTTCCATTATAACCACTGTAAATAGTTAATTCTGTGTGTTTTTAAATCATAGCTAGTTGAAAAGTGACTCCTTTTGTTTTCTTTAAACCACAGTTTAGGGTTCTTGGGATCCTTAATTTTATAGCCTGGTTAAAGACAGACATGGACAGAGGAGCCTGGTAGACTAAGTCCATGAGGCTGCAAAGAGTCGGACACAACTGAGAGACTGAGCGCACATGCACACACACACACACACACACACACACACACACACACACACACAAACCCTAGTTAATGGAAACTGACAGAATTTATAATTGCATGGTGTCCTCTTTCTCTGAGTTCCTGTGCCTCTACCTATCTGTGTCTGCTTTTTCACATCATACTTTTTATTATTGACTCCACAGATAGTATCAGAAGGTCTGAGCTAATGAGAAACACAATTTAACTAATGATTTATAAGATTTACAGACTGATAGAGTGACAAGAAGTTAACAGGACAAAGGCAGAAACGGAGATGTCTTTGTTCAGTCGTTCAGTCATGTCTGACTCTTTGCGACCCCATGGACTGCAGCATGCCATGCTTCCCTGTCCTTCATCATCTCCCAGAGTTTGCTCAAACTCATGTCCATTGAGTCAGTAATACTATCCAACCATCTAATCCTCTGTGGTCCCCTTCTCTTCCTGCCTTCAATCGTTCACAGCATCAGGGTATTTTCCAAACAGTCAACTCTTCACATCAAGTGGCCTGGAGAAGGGCATGGTAACCCACTCCAGTATTCTTTCCTGGAGAGTCCCATCGACAGAGGAGCCTGACAGATTACGGGTCCATAGGGTCCCGACGTTTTAGACGCAACTGAAGCAACCTAACATGCATACATGGAACCATGATTATTCTTTCTCACACTCGAAATTTCTCAGACTTCTCTTTCTGCTATATATCTCTGTACTCAAACAGAAAAAAACTGATCTCTGCTTTTAAGGGCTCAAGGGGTTAGATCGAGGCCACCAGGGTAATCGAGGACCTATCTTGCAATGTCATCTTAATTACATCTTTAGAATCCCTTTTGCCAAGTAATGCAACATATTCACAGATTTGAAAGGAAGAAGTTGATATGAGGGGAAGAGGTCATTCTGCCCACCACACCATCGAAATGGATATTTTTTATAAGCAATCAGACATATCATAAATAGTGTTTATGGGGAAAGTCCACAAAAAATGGAGAGGAGAATCATCAGCTTGTACATGATATATCAAGCCACAACACTGCGAGTTATTGTGGTTTTGTTGCTAAGTCATGTCTTTTGTGACCCCATGAACTGTAACCCCCCAGGCTCCCCAGGCAAGAATACTGGCATGGGTTGCCATTTCTTTCTCTAGGGGATCTTCCTGACCCAGGGATCAAATCTGCATCTCCTGCATTGGCAGGCAGATTCTTTACCACTGAACTACCTAGGAAGCCAATAACACTGGAAAAGATCAGCACCCATCCCCACAAAAAAAAATACAGGTAGATAGAAAAGAAAATATGTCTAAGGATTAAACACCATATTATTTCAGTGCTGAGAAATGTGGAAACCAGGAAGAAACTGCAAATGAGGAAAAGAAGAACATGTGGGCAGAGAGGCAGGTTAAAAAAACAGTAGATGAGAAATGTTTATCTTCTGATTATTTCTACATTCTCAGTGAATTAGCAAAGTCATGGGTTAAACTGGAGGGTAGAAAAAGAAATGTTACAGATTAGAAAAGAGAGAAAAAGGAATAAAATAGACAACTTAGGTAGACTAGAGTGGAAGTATAAATGGATTAAGAATATATAGTTTGTCTAAAATTATTAAATCAGCTGATGAAATTTTACCAGTGTTCATGTTTATATTGCTTACAATTTCTTTACGTTTAACAGGGATTTTCCATAAATGCCTTTCCTTTCTCCCTATTTTAGCTTATTTATATTTGTATTGTTCTCCAAGGATGCCTCTTAACTCTGATACAAAATTTGCCCTTTCCAACTTCTTCTGTCCTTCAAATATGCCTAAATGTCAACTTCTCAAGGAGACCAATCAAAAATTTCCATTTTATCTCTCTTGATTTTTATTACCTGGCTCTAGAGTTCCTTGTTTTAATAGCACTTACTTTCCTACATACTGATTTTACTAGTTTTGTTCTTACTATTCTTTGTTTGCCCACACGGCTCTATAGTATAAACCCTACAAAGGTAGAGATCTATGGTCACTGAAATATTTAAAATCCTTGAATAAAGCTTAACACTCAACATGCCAGAAAATTTGGGAAACTTCCCAGAGACCAGAGGTCTGGAAAAGGTAGGTTTTCATTCCAAGCCCAAAGATAGGCAATGCCAAAGAGTGTTCAAGCTACTGCACAATTGCACTCATCTCACATGCTAACAAAGTAATGCTAAAAATTCTCCAAACTAGGCTTCAACAGTACATGAACTGGAAATTCCAAATGTTCAAGCTGGTTTTAGAAAAGGCAGAGGAATCAGAGATCAAATTGCCAACATCTGTTGAATCATAGAAAAAGCAAGAGAGTTCCAGAAAAAAATATCTACTTCTGCTTCATTGACTACACTAAAGACTTTGACTGTGTGGATCACAATAAACTGTGGAAAATTCTTAAAGAGATGGGAATATCGTACTACCTTACCTGCCTCCTGAGAAATCTGTATGCAAGTCAAGAAGCAAGAGTTAGAAACAGACATTGAACCAGAGGTGGAACAATNAAATATCTACTTCTGCTTCATTGACTACACTAAAGACTTTGACTGTGTGGATCACAATAAACTGTGGAAAATTCTTAAAGAGATGGGAATATCGTACTACCTTACCTGCCTCCTGAGAAATCTGTATGCAAGTCAAGAAGCAAGAGTTAGAAACAGACATTGAACCAGAGGTGGAACAATAGATTCGCTACAAATTGGGAAAAGAGTATGTCAAGGCTGTATATTGTCACCCTGATTATTAATTTATATGCAGAATACATCATGCAAAGTGCTGGGCTGGATGAAGCACAAACTGGAATCAAGATTACCAAGAGAAATATCAATAACCTCACAAATGCAGATGACACCACTCTTATGGCAGAAAGAGAAGAATTAAAGAGCCTAAAGATGAAGGTGAAAGAGGAGAATGAAAAAGCTGGCTTAAAACTCAACATTCAAAAAATTAAGATAATGTCATCTGGTCCCATCATTTCATTTGAATGCAGAGTTCCAAACAATAGTGAGGAGAGATAAGGAACCTTTCTCAGTAATCAATAAAAAGAAACAGAGGAAAACAATAGAATAGAAAATACTAGAGATGTCTTCAAGAAAATTAAAGAAACCAAGGGAAAATTTCATGCAAAGATGGGCACAATAAAGGACAGAAATGGTATGGACCTAACAGAGGCAGAAGATATTAAGAAGAGGTGGCAATAATACACAGAAAAACTATACAAAAAAGAACTTCATGACCCAGATAACCACAATAGCGTGATCTCACCTAGAGCCAGACATCCTGGAATGTGAAGTCAGTGGGCCTTAGGAAGCCAAACTATGAACCAAGCTAGTGGAGATGATGGAATTCCAGTTAGGCTATTCCAGATCCTCAAAGGTGATACTGTGAAAGTGCTACACTCTATGTGCCAACAAATTTGGAAAACTCAGCAGTGGCCACAGGACTGGAAAAGGTCAGTTTTCATTCCAATAACAAAGAAAGGCAATGCCAAAGAATGCTCAAACTATAGCACAGTTGAACACATCTCACTTGCTAGCAAAATAATGCTCAAAATTCTCCAAGCCAGGCTTCAACAGCATGAATGATGAACTTCCAGAGGCTCAAATTGGTTTTAGAAAAGGCAGAGGAACAAGAGATCAAATTGCCAACATCCATTGGAAAATCGAGAAAGCAAGAGAGTTCCAGAAAAACATCTACTTCTGCTTTATTGACTATATCAAACCCTTTGACTGTGTGGATCACAACAAGCTGTGGAAAATTCTGAAAGAGATGGGAATACCAGACCACCTGACCTGCCTCCTGAGAAACCCATATGCAGGTCAGAAAGCAAAAGGTAGAACTGGACATGGAACCACAGATTGGTTCCAAATAGGGAAAGGAGTACATTAAGGCTGTATATTGTCACCTTACTTATTTAACTTATATGCAGAGCATATCATGAGAAATGCCAGGCTGGATGAAGTACAAACTGGAATCAAGTCTGCAGGGAGAAATATCAATAACCTCAGATACAAAGATGACACCATCCTTATGGCAGAAAGTGAAGAAGAACGAAAGAGCCTCTTGATGAAAGTGAAAGAGGAGAGTGAAAAAGCTGGCTTAAAACTCAACATTCAGGAAACTAAAATCATGGCATCCAGTCCCATCACTCCATTGCAAATAGTTTGGGAAATAATGGAAATAGTGAGAGATTTTATTTTGGGGGGGCTTCAAAATCACTGCAGATGGTGACTCCAGCCATGAAATTAAAAGATGCTTGCTCCTTGGAAGAAAAGCTATGACTAACCTAGATAGCATATTAAAAAACAGAGACATTACTTTGTTAGCAAATGTCTATCATGTCAAGGTTATAGTTTTTCCAGTAGTCATGTATGGATGTGAGAGCTGGACTATGAAGAAAGCTGAGTGCCAAAGAATTGATGTGCCATAGAATTCAAAACTGTGGTGTTGCAGAAGACTCTTGAGAGTCCCCTGGAATGCAAGCAGATCCAACCAGTCCATCCTAAAGTAAATCAGTCCTGGATATTCGTTGGAAGGACTGATGCTGAAGCTGAAGCTCCAATACTTAGGCCACCTGATGTGAAGAACTGACTCATTGGAAAAGACCCTCATGTTGAGAAGGATTGAAGGTGGGAGGAGAAGGTGAGGACAGATGATGAAATGGTTGGATGGCATCACAGACTTAACGGATATGGGTTTGAGCAAGCTCCAGGTGTTGGTGATGGACAGGGAAGCCAGGTGTGCTGCAGTCCATGGGGTCACAAAGAGTTGGACATGACTGAGTGGCTGAACTGAACTGAATGAGATATGGGAACAATGGAAACAGTGCGAGATTTTATTTCTTGTGCTCCAAAACACTGCAGGTGGTGATTGCAGACATGAAATTAAAAGATGCTTGCTCCTTAGAAGAAAAGCTATAAGAAACCTAGATAGCATATGAAAAAGAGGAACCATTATATGGTTCTTTGGAACTTTGCCAACAAGTTCCATATAGTCAATGCTATAGTTTATCCAGTAGTCATGTATGGATGTGAGAGTTGGACCATAAAGAAGGCTGAGGGCTGAAGAATTGATGTTTTTGAATTGTGATGTTGGAGAAGACTCTTGAGAGTTCCTTTGACTGTAAGGAGATCAAAGCAGACAATCCTAAAGGGAATTGGTCCTGAATATTTATTGGAAGGGCTGATGATGAAGATGAAGCTCCAACACTTTGGCTACCTGACGCGAAGAACTGACTCATTGAAAAAGATCCTGATTCTCTGAAGGACTGAAAGTAAGAGGAGAAGGGGACAACAGAGGATGAGAGTTCGATGGCATCACCGACTCAATTGACATGAGTTTGTGCAAGCTCTGGGTGTTGGTGGTGGACAGGGAAGTCTGGCATTCTTCCGTCCATGGGGTAACAAAGAGTTGGACACAACTGAGCGACTGAACTGAACTGAGTGCTTAACATATGAAAGAAAATTGACATATATCTTTTGAAAGAAGAGAAAAAAATTGAGATGCCCATGAAGTCTAAAATGAGCTTGGATTACAGAACTTAAGTACATATTTATATATGCACCTCTAGGCTGCATAAGACTAGTTGACCTTTCTTGTACTTTTACAAGTCATCAGTGTAAGCCACTTATATTGATACAAAACTATTAAATGTGGAAAATAAAATGAAATCTAAGCATAAATGCATGCATGCTTGCTAGTCTTCAGTTGTGTCCAACTCTTTGTGACTTTACGGATTGTATCCCACCAGGCTCCTCCATCCATGGGGATTCTCCAGGCAAGAATACTAGAGAAGATTGCCATGCCCTTCCCCAGGGCATCTTCCTGACCCAATTATCGAATTCATGTCTCTTATGCATTGGCAGGCGGGTTCTTAACCACTAGCACCACCTGGGAAGCTCCTAAACATAAATATAGAAAGCGAAATAAAATCTAGTATGCAATTTTAGAATTCTGGATAGTACTATCATTTATGAATGGGAAGTGGAATAAGATCCCAGTGACATGAGAGTTATTATACCTCCCCCTGCAGATTATATTTCCAGAGGATGCTCTTGATTAGCAGACAAGTTCCATCAGAGGATGAGCAAGACAATGAATAGTCTAGAAACAAGTTCAACAAAGTGTGGAAATTAAACTTGAATGAAATAAAATTCCCCAAGAAGATAACAAAGTGGTTTAAAATTTTAGATAAAAGAAGGACTCTCATTAGGACTAATTGGTGATGATTCATGGGATTCAGATATGCGGTTAATAAAAGGAAGATTTTGATAGCAATTGGAGATGCCCCACTATAGAAGAAGAGATTCCCAAATACACTGTGCATTATCATTAGCTGTTTGAGTTAGTGACAACTTATTGGCCAGGTCAGGGTATTGTTTGATAGGTTGAGGGTTTGCACTAAATAACAGCAAAGAACTTTTGTACATTATAGTTTGACAATTATGTAACACACAATTTAGCTTTATGTAATGACTCAACCTATTCTAATTTTTATTTTCTTTTGTATGCTTCTTTAAGCATTCGCTTTTTTATATTTTACAGTACTTTTCTTTGAGATATTTTCAGCATAATATAAAAACTGCATAATTTTACATTTACTAGAATTAAATAATTATAAAATGAGTTTTTCCTTCCCTGCATGAATTCTTAAAATTTGAAATATCAGTTAAATTTTACTTTGGAAAATTTATTAACGTGGGCAAATATTTTGCTCTTCTGTTATGCTTGTACTTTTCATAGAAATCCACTCTAAAATAGCACCTATATGACACTGTTATTGACCATGTAGACTATGATGTTTACCAATCATTTGTATATTTCTCTGACAGTCTTGCAGTAGGACATATGTGATTCAAATTCTGAGTTTTGAACCTCTATTTATTTTGGTAAGAATTTCTTGTGGAATCACTAACAACTCCTAAAATCAAATCAAAATGAAACATTAAAAAACCCCTGCAGTTTGACTGCGGTAATTGTGTTTTGCTCTGCATTCCTATATCCATTAGCCATGAAGTCAAACTAGATTTTAAACCTTCCTTTGAAATTAAGGTGGAATCTAGAATCAATAGAATCCTGCTCCTGGAAAAAAAATATCAAAGGTGAGCATTTGATTCTAATTATTTTAGGATCTCATCTTTGCTCATAGTTAACTTCATTATTATCTGAAGTGATAAGATCTAAGTACTATAGGAGGAAAAACATTTTTAAAAGTTTTAAAAATTGGGGGTGACTTTTTATACATGTTTCTATCTCTTACAAATGCTATAGTAGGCTTTTTTTTTTTCTTTCTTTAAGAAAACTATCAGCCACAGAAAACTCAGTGTTGAGGAATTTGGGCATTTTTTTTTCTTCTTAATTCGTTAATGAAAAGCTTTGGAATACTCATGTGTTGGACATTGTGGGGAACACTGGGGAATCAAACATGACTGCATGAAGAGTTAAACATAGGCAATGAACCCAGTTACTAAGAGCCACATCCTCATTCCACCTCATTCCATCTGCCTTTACCAATTGACAAGCAGAAGAAAAGAAATCTCCCTACTTTGCCAAATTTATATTCCAAATATATTAATTAAAATGCAAATTTTGATGAAAAGACATTTAAAAAAAGAATAAAGTAACATAGAAATTTATGAAGCCTCATTCCTTCGGCAGTAAGGGCAGAGTAAAAACTCTACCCTACCCTGCTTTCTCATTAAGCTTCAAGCTTAAGACTGTTGACACCTTTATCTTTCTATTGCAAGCTACCTTAAACCATTTTAGAAAGAGGTCAGACACAAGTAGTGGCACTTTAATGTTGATATTCTATGTATCTAGTTCTAAGTAGTAGTATCTCTTCTTGAGTATTTCATTTAAAACATCAAATTCTGCCTGCTGCTCCATCAAGAAACATTGTTTTTATGTGGTTCCAACTATCTGTGTCTACTGAGTTCATCTGCACATTCCATTTTGCTTATTAAATTAATCTACCTTATTTCATTTGGGCTTTCTTGATGGCACTAATGGTAAAGAAGTTGCCTGCCAGTGCAGGAGACATAAGACAAGGATTCAACCCCTGGGTCGGGAAGATCTCCTGGATGAGGACAACTTGCTCCAGTATCTTGCAGGAGAATCCCCATGGACAAAGGAGCCTGGAGGGCTATAGTCCATGGGGTCCCAAAGAGTCGGATGTGACTGAGCAATTAACATTTACTTACTTCATCTGGAATAATTTTGTATTGACTTTTTAAAGTATGTGGTTCAATAGCAAGAATTGAAGTCAAAAAATGTTCTTTCTATTGTCACATGAGATCTGTTTAGAATTATTAAGCATTTAGGTTATTATAACTTCTGTTATGCTGAAGGAGTATATTATGGTAGAGTCATCAACTGTAACCTTGCTTTTTTCAATTAACTAAAGGAATATTGTTTAAAGTACAGAATAAGTTACATTAAACAGTGTCATTCCATTCATTACAGTTGGGTATAAATTGGGCATCAGTTATTTGAAATACTGCTGATGATATATCTTTAACTCCTTTCTTTTTTCCCTTTTGATATTTTGCACGTCTGGAAAGCTGGCAGAAGCCAATTGTGTAGCCTGAGCGAGACTAATGATGCCCTAGTACTCTCTGTCTCAGCTTTTGCATAGTCTCAGCCCCCTTTAGAGGAACAATTCAATAAGCACCTTTGTTTTGAAACATTTCCACTTAATGAACTACTTAGAAGCCTTTTTCTATTGCTTGTTTTTATCTCTGTTCCTTTCTTAGCCATCACACTTCCATTGTGAGATAAGAGTGAAATATGTTCAATAGCTCTAGCTGAAAGAACGGCTCTGCCAAGTGGATGTGTTCGCTGGTACTTTTAGAAGGTTTAGAAGCAGAGGCGGTAACCTGATCAGCAGTAAATGCCATCTAGGTCACAACATTGCCACTGCCGCTGGCACAAAGATATTGATTCTCTACTTCCATGGCTCTTTGATGTTGCCTAAGAGCACTGATGTAGAAAAAAATATATCGACCCATTTTGCCAGACGTGCAGTGCAAGGTATTTCTCTTGGTGAGAAGCATACGAATGGAATTTTCTTTTTATTCACGTATTGGAAAATAGGGATGCCCTGGGGGTTCAGAAATAACCTCTCCTATGATGCTATATGGTTGCTTTAGATTTAATTCTGTTCAAATTTTGTGGATGGGTATAGGTTCTGTAACTCATATAGTATTAACCTTTTCCTAGTAAGAAGTTTTAATTCCTTAAAAACCCCAGAACTCAAAGATTGGATTTTTTTCAGTCTTTATTTAAAAATCTAGAAGAAATTTTACTGCCGTGAATGTTTGCATGTCTTTTAAAAAGAAATCATAGTTAGTTGTGCAGAAGCTCCTAAAAAATTTGAATTCTACATGAGCTCTCATTCCGAACTTTAGCTTACATGGGAGTCCATTTCTTTTGAAATGCATTAGGATTTGGGGGGCTTGTTTATGTTAATGAAATTCTTTTTACTGTTTCTCCTCTGCATTTCATGGCCAAGCACACATCTACATATTTATAAGTCTCTCAAAATACTCTGTCAGAAGAGCCTGAAAATTTATTTATGAACTACTTTCCACAAATGGGTTAAACCTTACTGATGTGTTCTACTTTCAGTATGCAATAATTCAGTGTCACTTTTGTTAATCAAAATTGCTTTAGCCCTCTTTTTGCAAAACAGAAGCAAATGTCATTCTTTTACTAGAACAAGCTACTTATGAGATTTACATTTTCTCTAGTCAACACTTAAAATCAGCTTGAAGACTGAGAAAAATATCATACACACAATAAAACCTACATACAATAAAAACAGACTCAGATCTTTTTATAAAACCAGTTGGCATCCGTTATATCTTGACTGGAGCTGCTAATGTACTAAACAGATGCTTAAACAGATCCCTCAGAAGTAGCATGGCTTTTCACTTCCTGCTTGTTATATGAAAAATCAAATTCAGTTGAAACCATGGCTTCTGGAAACATAGTTGAAAGAGATCGTGTGACTTTCAGCTTTTTATCACAACTGTCCACCATAATTTAATCATAGGCAAGTTTTCTAAATTACTATTTGACTATGTATTTTACATTTGTGGCATTTTGACACTAAAGCATTTTACTATTTGTCAATGTCTTCCTCTTTAAATTGATATACAAAGCTTGAATCACCTGAATTATATTTGAATTGCTTCAATGAAGGAAAAAATTAAATTATCTAGCAGAAAACAATTTGTGACCCAGAACTCTGATAGCATCTCTATGATGTGAGTTGTAAACACTGGAGAGAAACTGAAATCTCAAGAGTGGGCTATACCCCTGGATTCCCTAACATGTGATCGTATGCATGCTTAGCTGCTAAGTCCTGTTGACTCTTTTCAACCCATGAACTGTAGTTCCTCTGTCTATGGGATTCTCCAGGCAAGAATACTGGAGTTGGATTGCCATTTCCTCCTCTAGGGGATCCTCTCAACCCAGGGACTGAACCTGGGTCTCCTGCATTGAAAGGTGGATTCTTTATTACTGAGCCACCTGGGAAGCCCAACATGTGATTATATCATAATAATTTATGCTTAAAGTTTCATCTAAGGGCTCATATTAATGGTAAGATTTCCTGGAGAGTAAAATTTTAGAGATGTATATCAGGGCCTTATGAACCTAGATACTATTATATAAAGTGCTAAAATACTGTTTCTAAACTGTTCTTCTTAATTTATTTTAAATTAAGATTATATTATCATTTGATTAGATTTTAAAAACTAATGAACTGAGAGAATTTTCTGACTTTGCAAACTTTTCACTTTCCTAGTCAAAGAAGGAAAATATGCTTATGAGCAATTTAACTAAAATTTATAATTCATAATTGGGAACTCTTTGAAAATAGTCATTTTGAGATATTCAGCAACAGCATAAATAATACACAGTAATTTTCCAAATGCAGAATGAATTACTGTATTTTTGGGTCAAAATTAGCTGTGATTTCCTAAAGGCAACTTTGTTTTATTTGAGAAAAACAAACAATGTTTTATATTCTTTATTGAAATGAAACATATATAGATATATGATGGTATAAATATACATGTGTGTGTGTATATATATATATATATATGATAGTAAAACAAGACCTGGAGCTGACTGTGGCTCAGATCATGAGCTCCTTATTGCAAAGTTGAGGCTTAAATTGAAGACAGTAGGGAAAACCACTAGACCATTCAAGTATGACCTAAATAAAATCTTTTGTGAATATACAGTGGAGGTAACAATAGATTCAAGATATTAGATCTGGTAGACAGAATGCCTGAAGAAATATGGACAGAGGTTTGTAAGATTGTACAGGAGACAGTGACCAAATAAAAAGAAATGCAAGAGAGCAAAATGGTTGTCTGAGGAAGCTTCATCCATAGCTGAGAAAAGAGGAGAAGTGAAAGGAAAGGGAGAAAAGGAAAGATATACACAACTGAATGCAGAGTTCCAGAGAATAGTAAGGAGAAATAAGAACGCCTTCTTAAGTGAACANAATACTGGAGTGGAAAGTCTTTCCCTTCTCCAGGAGATCTTCCCAATCCAGGGATAGAACCCATGGCAGGCAATTCTTTACCAGCTGAGCCACCACGGAAGCCCAGGAATACTGGAGTCAGTTGCCTATCCCTTCTCCAGCAGATCTTGTCGACCCAGGAATCAAACTGTGGTCTGATACATTGCAGGTGGATTCTTTATCTACTAAGCTACCAGGGAATTTATACAGCCTGGGAGACGTTTATCAATAATGCTGAAAATTAAGAAAAAAAGGCTAGCTGTAGTCACTTAAGTAATTGAATAAAAGGAGCATTACTTTTCCAAAAANTCAGTTGCCTATCCCTTCTCCAGCAGATCTTGTCGACCCAGGAATCAAACTGTGGTCTGATACATTGCAGGTGGATTCTTTATCTACTAAGCTACCAGGGAATTTATACAGCCTGGGAGACGTTTATCAATAATACTGAAAATTAAGAAAAAAAGGCTAGCTGTAGTCACTTAAGTAATTGAATAAAAGGAGCATTACTTTTCCAAAAAAGAATTTTTTTCTGGAAAAAAATGTTTCACTCTTTTTTTTCCCCCTCAAGATCAATGTCTTTGTCTAAGGAATACTCCAGGTAAGAATACTAGAGTGGATAGTCATTCGCATCTCCAGGAGATCTTCCAGACCCAGGGATCGAATCCAGCTCTCCTACATTGCATATGGACTCTTTACCATCTGAGCCACTAGGGAAGCCTAGATATATATCAGATATATATTTTTCATAATGAAGTCTCAAGTCCAGTATTAATATTGGATTGTACAGTTTTGATTCCCAGGAATCACAATTATAACAACCATGTGAAAGCAAATGTTTTATCATTAATTATCACTTTGATGCCAGATTATATTATGTACAAAACAACTATAATCTCTATCAATTTGGTAACTGCAATTAAACTATGGCTCATGTAAAGCATGAGTTTAATATTTAAATTAAGAAAATATATTCTAGAAAATAATGAAACAAACAATTATAGAAATAGCAAAAATATTTAAGGGAAAATGAAAAAAAAACTTTTAGACAAAAAAGATATTTCCTAATTTATAAACCATTTGTTTACACTAATACACATATCTATGGATGCTTTACCATCTGAGCCACCAGGGAAGTCCAGAGAGAGAATCTAGGCCTTACTAACTTTAAGTATTGGAGTCATTCAGTGATTAATCAGCATTTTAAAGAGTTTTAGTGAAATAGTTTTTGATTAGTTTATTCCTTATTTTCACTCAAAATGCTTATTATTAATAAAAATGTTCCATGATTTGTTTACCATTTGGAATACATAAGAATGGACTTAGCCTCAGAATACCTCATGTAAAAATCATCTACACTCTTATGTAGAAGAAAATGACAAGTACACATCAAAGGATAGGCGGCTAGGCCTAAGCACACGTATGTAAGGATATAGTATGGGCTTCCTTGGTGGCTCAAACAGTGAAGAATCTGCCTGCAGTGTGGGAGACCTGGGTTTGATCCCTGGGTTGGGAAGACCTCTTGGAGGAGGGCATGGAAACCCACTCTAGTATTCTTGCCTGGAGAATCCCCATGGACAGAGGAGCTCAGCAGGCTAAGTCCACAGTGTCACAAAGAGTTGGATATGACTGAGCAACTAAGCACAGCACAGCACATGCAGTGATACAAACACAAACATGTCTTCAGGTTTCAGTCAGAAAGCATTTGTTTAATGCTTGCATATGACAAAGTATGTTGTGGAGAGTTATTAGAGATTATAGTTATGAACAAAATGCAATGGATGTTTACGTATCTATTTACTTTTAATTATTTCTAACACGTGTAGTGATTCACATATTTCAGGTGCTGTTACCTCATATCACCTTGAAATTGGTACTATCATTATCCTCAATAGAAAGAGAAGAAGGTTTCCCAGGTGGTTCAGTGGTTAGATATATCTGCCTGCCAACGCAGGGCACATGAGATAGAGCCTTGGTTCAGAAAAATCCCATGTGTCATGGCGTCATTCTTTATGAGCACCTAGAATCTATGCTCCACTACAAGTTGCCACAGTGAGAAGCCTGTGCACTGCAACTGAAGAGAAGCCCCCACTTGCAACTAGAAAAAGCCTGTGCAAAGCAACAAAGTCCCGCCATAGTAAAAAAATAAGTAAAATTTAAAAGAAAGGAAAACAGGAAACTGAGGCACAGAGTGATCAAGAAACTTCCCAGTGTTGGGCAGTGTCAGTGGTAAAATCTGCAAGTCTCACTTAGAACTTTCACTCTGAGCAATGGTATACATTGTTTCTGGTATCATAGTTATAATAATGGCTATTGGTACTGACAATAATGAATATTATTCCCCTTTATTAAAACAATATTTGAAAAAGCAGATAGAAAAACAAGAAAAATGCTTCACA
>SJYA01002591.1:2292031-2314374 GCA_006410615.1 Neotragus moschatus
GACTGAGCGACTTCACTTTCTTGTTTCCCTGCCTATCAGACTTTGTCACTGAGGCCTCAATGTTTAGGGTCTTTTTTCCTAAAATTAAAGCATTCTGACATCAGAATTTATATAAACTTCTACTCAACATTTCTTAAATGTATTTACTTTCATTCAAATTTAGGTGATATTTTAAAGTACTATTTAAATTTTTGAAAATTAAAATAACTTTTAATATTAGGATTGAAAAGTTTTTAAAAAATTGGACTTTATTTTATAGAGCAGTTTGAACCTTACAGAAAAATTGAGTAGGAAATACAAAAACTGTAAACTCACACTCCATTCCCCTCACCATAGTTTCCTCTATTATGAACCTCTTGAATCCGTGTAAGTCACTCAGTCATGTCCAACTCTGTGATCCCATGAACTGAAGCCCACCATTCTCCTTTGTCTATGGGATTCTCCAGGCAAGAATACTGGTTGCCATGCCCTCCTCCAGGGAATCTACCTGACCCAGGGATCGAACCCGAGAATTCCTGCATCTTGTCTTTTGCACTGTCAGGCAGTTTCTTTACTGCTAGCGCCACCTGGGAAGCCCTTGAATCGGTACATTTGTTATAACTGATCAACTGATATTGATGCATTATTATTAACTTAAAGTCCAATGTTTACATTAGAGCTCATTATTCATACTTCTAGTTTTATGGATTCCTCCAAATGCATGATATCATGTATCCACCATTATTATACTATAGTCTCAAAAAAATATTTTTGCATCACTAAGACTTCCCTGTATTCCACAGTCTTCTCCCCATCCTCTGGCAATCACTGATTTTTTTTTTTTTTTTGTAGTCTCTACAGCTTGCCTTTTCCAAAACGTTATGTAGTTGAAACCATTATGTCTAGTCTCTTGAGGTGAGATTATTTCAAATAGCAATAAGAATAGCCTTAAAGTTCTTCTATGTCTTCTTGTGGTTTGATAGTTTTTTTACTTCTGTTGCCCAGTACTTGCCATTTAAGGATGTACCACAGTATTTTATTCATTCGCCCACTGAGGACTACTCTGCTTACTTCTGACTTTGTTGTGACTAAGGCTATTACAAACAGTTGTGTGCAAGTTTTGGTGTGGACATAAGTTTTCAACTCCTTTGGGCAAATGCTTATGAAGGCAATTGCAAGATGGTGTGCTAGNGTAGTCTCTACAGCTTGCCTTTTCCAAAACGTTATGTAGTTGAAACCATTATGTCTAGTCTCTTGAGGTGAGATTATTTCAAATAGCAATAAGAATAGCCTTAAAGTTCTTCTATGTCTTCTTGTGGTTTGATAGTTTTTTTACTTCTGTTGCCCAGTACTTGCCATTTAAGGATGTACCACAGTATTTTATTCATTCGCCCACTGAGGACTACTCTGCTTACTTCTGACTTTGTTGTGACTAAGGCTATTACAAACAGTTGTGTGCAAGTTTTGGTGTGGACATAAGTTTTCAACTCCTTTGGGCAAATGCTTATGAAGGCAATTGCAAGATGGTGTGCTAGACTGTTCACCTTTGTTAAGAAACTGGCAGTATTCTTTTCATAGTCTATACCATTTTTCATTTCCACCAGCAGTGAATGAGGCTCCTCCAAATCTTCATCAGCATTTGGTATTGTCAGTGTTTGGGATTTTAGTCATTCTCAAAGGTATGTAGTGGTGCAGTGGTAAAGAATCTGCCTGCCAATACAAGAGACGTAAAAGACACGGGTTCAGTCTCTCAATTGGGAAGATCCTCTGGAGTAGGAAATGGCTCCAGTATCCTTACATGGAAAATTCCATGGACAGAGGAGCCTGGGGGGCTACAGTCTATGGGGTCGCAAAGACTGTGCTCACATGACTGAGAACTGCACACACATAGATATGCAGTGTTTTCTTTTGAAAATCCCTAATCACATATGATGTTAACCCTGTTTTTGTATGTTAGTTGTCAATTGTACATTTTCTTATTGAGATGTTTGTTCAGACATCAAAATAGTATGCTTCATAAAAAAAATTGTCAATTCAAACTTTATTAANATGACTGAGAACTGCACACACATAGATATGCAGTGTTTTCTTTTGAAAATCCCTAATCACATATGATGTTAACCCTCTTTTTGTATGTTAGTTGTCAATTGTACATTTTCTTATTGAGATGTTTGTTCAGACATCAAAATAGTATGCTTCATAAAAAAAATTGTCAATTCAAACTTTATTAAAATTAAACACTTCTGCTTTGTGAAAGGCACTGTTAAAAGAATGCATATAGAAGTTCCAGATTTGGAGAAAATTTGACAAAACACAAATCTGATAAAGGAATTCTATCCAAAATATACAACAGACTCTTTAAAACTCACAATAGGGAAACAACCTAATTAAAAGGTGGATAAAACATCTGAACAAACAATTTTTGAATAAAAATAGCCATTCTATACTTGTACATATAAAATTGATTATATAATTTCACACAAGTACAAACTTAGTTTGACATGTTTATCAGTCCTTAATTTTAAAAAGATTGTTTTTCAGCTAATAGCAAATGAAATGAAACTCTCAAAGTTATTTAACTAAAAAAAGTAACTCTAACACAGCATTAATAAAAGCTAGAAAAAACTGCCTTAGTATATATTATTATCAACATAGATTAAAAGCAAAAGAATATTGGTGATTTTAAAATTATTTTTAAATAGCAGGTTTATTGAGATATTCACCTATCATAAAATCCATTCTTTTAAGGTATGTGATTCAGTGACTTTCAACAGAATTATGCAATATCACCATTTAATTTTAGGANTAGAGGAAGAAGCTGAGTAATGGGTTTTTATTCAGCAAATCAATCAAGCATGTGTCAATAATTTTAGTTTCTATGCTTACCACTTTTGGGATTTCCCACATATCTTCCACTTTGGTGAAGATCACTTTTATCATATAGCAAAAAGTCAATGATTTTATTTTTTAGCTATTAGATTAATATGATTTTAGATTTTTGTACTAATTTAAAATTTATATTCAAATAATGTTTTAAATTAAAAAATCAGTTAAGTTATTATCCCAATAGAGATGAAAAAAATACAACTATTTTAAAATGAAAATATGCATGTTTCATTTGTTAAGGTAATTAAAATATATGAAAAAATTATACAAATGTGAATATTTTAGAGCATAACAATAAATTAAGAGATTGTCTAAAATTTATTTTATATGACTAATTTCCCATTTACCTAAATTATGTTTTCTTTGTGTAATGTTCTATAAAGTTATACAAATGGACTGATGTACATTTCTTGATTTTGTTAAGACATCATTTACAAATTAAAATTGTATTCCAAAGACTTGAGTTCCAATACATAGATATTTTTCTGACAACAAATAATAAAATAGGTTAATTACAGATCAAAATTAAATTATATCCATTCCATTAAGTCCACTATAACTTTATCAAAAGATTTATCAAATGTGAAACGGTTTTTCTTATGAGAGATAATTCTGTAAAAGTGCATTGATATATTTATAGTCAATTTTTTAAATAAAGAACTCTCAGATTCCTAAATATCTTACCTAGTTTTCCTTTTTTAATTTGCCCTTTCAGAATTCCTAACAGTTTGTTATCTTTTGATTTTACATTAACATGGAAATTGAATCAAGAGAAATAATTTAAAGTAGAAATTATATAACTAGAATGACAAGTAGCTTTTCTTTTCTACAATTCAAAAAAGGTTATAAATATGACCTACCACATAGTATTTGTCCTGTTTAAATGCATCATTTCAGTTTATTCAACTTTTGCAAAATCAGTTATGGTCATTTTCTATCAGCTGTTTTCCACCCTATTTTTATTTATAGTTTAAATATTTTGTAGAATTTTGTTACTACACAAACATGAGTGTAATTAATTAAGTAAAGTTCTTTGAAAATAGATTTCTGGCAGGTACAAGCAGACCTTCAATTTGAAAAGCACACTTGAACAATAATTATAAATAATAGTTTAGTGTCCCAGAGGGTCTTGTCAGGGCAATCATTTATCTGTGTAAGAGTCTGTCGTAAATTTTGAATGAAAACCGAGGCACCAAATGTCTGCCTTAAATACTGACTTCTCTGAAGCTATAAAGAGATGTCTCCTGAATTCAGTTGCCTTTCTTTTATTTGGCTTTCATACTCTGCTTCCCCTTCATGTGACTGTCTCAAGCAGACAAAGGAAAATAGGTGCTACACTTCAAGAGAGCACAAGTGACAGACATTAG
This sequence comes from Neotragus moschatus, assembly GCA_006410615.1. Classification (NCBI taxonomy): domain Eukaryota; kingdom Metazoa; phylum Chordata; class Mammalia; order Artiodactyla; family Bovidae; genus Neotragus; species Neotragus moschatus. The sequence continues at coordinate 2,296,264 of SJYA01002591.1, forward strand.
GACCTCTCAACCATGTGTCTTGTGGTCTGGGGCATCCAGTGTACTGCAGGTGGGGATACACAAGGCTGAGGAACATCTGCTTTGCCCTGATGAGAGCTGATGATAGCGCTCTGTGTTATCCTGTAACAAGCCTACCATTTTAAAAAAAAAAAAAACTTGGAGACATTTCTATCACAAACAGAGCTAATATGCCAGCAGAAGAGAGCATAGCCCATCTGTGCGCGCAGCGCTACCCAGTCAAATAAAATCTTATTTTCCTTTCATGTAATCCACAAAAATGAAGGGCAAAAAGTGTCATCTTTGATAATACAAAAAAGATAGAAATAATACAAAACTGGTATATGTTCGATAGCACTACACTGTCACTTCTGAGAATATGTATTAAACACCTCTTTTCAGCTAGGCATGGACTGAGCTATCACTAAGGATCCACTGCGACCTGGTCTGTTGTAAATATTATGCTTTATGAATTGATTAGCAGGAGAGATTTATCTCAGGAATTTAAAGTAATATGTTGGCTTTCTCAATGTTGTCACCTTTTGGCATATTAATCTTATAACTGCTAGGGTTTATTTTTCGTGACCCATGCCAATTTCCCTTTCTCAATAGACTACAGCATTTTTGAGGCTGGAAAGGTGTTTTAGAAATCTCTAGTCACTAACATTTATGCCTGACAATAAGTGTTTCCTAAATTAATCTAATAATCATAGAAGAAATTGCTCATATTTCTCGGTGACTATTTTGTTCATCAGAAAGTCAATGCAAATAACCTTGAATGTGAACCTGAAAAGATTTTATATTACTGAAAAACTGAAGGCAAAATTCATTACAGATTTAATTTTATTGAAATATGACACTTCTTTAGTGTTCTTGTTACAGCTAACTTGGGTTTCTGTGAGAGGCTTGATATTTTGAGTCAGAATGTCCTGATCATCTGTGAGCAGCTTCCAAAAATATGAGAACTGCTCTTGTCAAAACTGACATTGTAAAGAATTCTGTGAGTTCTTTGATACTCCAGTGACCACTGGCAATTCCTATTTTAGCTGTCTTGCACATTGATAAAGAACTGAAAATGAGGACTAAAGAACCTTTCTAAATTGATGAAAACAGAAACTCATTATAGATTTTCAAACTATATTAATATTTTAATACTCAGAAGAGGATATTTATAGATTTTAAGTTAAGGTAGCATAGCAGTATCTTTTTTTTTTTTTTGGTCCAACATATTTTTTTCTCATACTAAAACTTCAAAGAGATTATATTCTTTTAGTACTAACATTGAGTAATTAGGTTCAGCTGATGTTTTTATACAGGATAGATTTTTTAAAATTGTTTCAAATTACAAATATCTTTTTGTTTTATTTTTAATCACTTGTTTAATATTTTAGATCAAAATTCCAAAAAGCAGATCTTAATTTTTGGAGGGGGTTGCAAGGGAGGTGCCAATTCTGAATATTTCTATGTCTTTGCACATATTAAAATGACACAATCTGAAATGTATTCTCCGAGCCTTTAAAGCCTATTATGAATCAAGGAAGCTTGTCTCTTCTTCCTGACCAAGAGGAAGTCACCCAAGCGCAATAGTCTATCTCCTTAGAGAGTAATTTTTCCTTAATGGGTTTTACTTCAGTGACTCATACTGATTATGTAAGAGGCAACACAATTAAATAGGCTTTGCACGCATGTACATGTGTATCTGGAACAATGCAATGACATTTGCAGTTGCTTCTTTAAATAGCTTTAAATAAAGGAACAAGCAACAGCATAGAGATTACAGGGAGCCACTTGAGTGGAGAAGAGCGGGAAAGGCTGGTTAGGACAAGAACTTCAGCAGAGGGAAACCGCCAGGCTCCCGAGAAGAGGCTGATTGTTTCTGTGAGGTTAGGAGTCAGAAGGCAGGCAGGAGAGATGGGGGCTAGAGATGCGATTTGAAAAGAGTCAATTAAGTCCAGAGAGGCAGGGAAGTGGTTCCAGATGGCAGGTAAAACACAGGAGAAAGAGAAAGTGGTGGAGTGGATAGAGGTGAAGAAGGCGAGGGGTGCCTGGAGAAAGAGCCTAGGGAAGCTTTTAAGTCTGAATTTAATGATAGAAGAAAATAAGTACAAAGAAGTGAATGTTCTGAAACAACTCTCAGTCACAATCTAATGTAATTGAAGATCAGAGATTTAAGTATATTGGCAGCTATTGATGGAGTCCAATAGCATTAGTCTTATAGGAACCGTCTCCTTTATGCCCTGGGATCACCTGTCACCACCAAAGTCTATGATCTCCTTACAAAGAAACTTCCATCTTAAAGGCTTATAGTCCACATTTTAAAATGTCCCGGTATACTTTTCAAAATTATTTAACTCTATAATCATGAGTTTACATGTATTAACAAGAAACAGAAAAGTAAGTTATAAATTTACATTTTTCCAGAAATTCCCTTGCCAACCTAACAATTTTCTTTATGGGGGTTAAGATGTAAGAGAGTAAGAAACTTCTTATAGAAGGGCCCTTGATTTCTGTCTTCTGTTCAGAAAATGGTGATGGCAAGACTTAGAATGGCAGAGCTTTCTCAGCGTAACACAGGATCTGTTACTTCAAATAGCAAATTAGAGGCAATGGAAATCACATCTTTTTATTCCTGTTCTCGTGTGAGGAGCTCTTTCAGCAGCAGTGAAGAAAGTTGGTAAATTTTGAAGCTTATTTATTTATTAAATAGTTACTTGGTTGCAATTTTTATTGAGCATGTATTATGGATTAGAAACAGTGCTGTGTACTAAGAATATAATGATTAATCAGGCAAAGTCACTACTCTTCAGCAGTATTTACAAAANTCTATCTCCTTAGAGAGTAATTTTTCCTTAATGGGTTTTACTTCAGTGACTCATACTGATTATGTAAGAGGCAACACAATTAAATAGGCTTTGCACGCATGTACGTGTGTATCTGGAACAATGCAATGACATTTGCAGTTGCTTCTTTAAATAGCTTTAAATAAAGGAACAAGCAACAGCATAGAGATTACAGGGAGCCACTTGAGTGGAGAAGAGCGGGAAAGGCTGGTTAGGACAAGAACTTCAGCAGAGGGAAACCGCCAGGCTCCCGAGAAGAGGCTGATTGTTTCTGTGAGGTTAGGAGTCAGAAGGCAGGCAGGAGAGATGGGGGCTAGAGATGCGATTTGAAAAGAGTCAATTAAGTCCAGAGAGGCAGGGAAGTGGTTCCAGATGGCAGGTAAAACACAGGAGAAAGAGAAAGTGGTGGAGTGGATAGAGGTGAAGAAGGCGAGGGGTGCCTGGAGAAAGAGCCTAGGGAAGCTTTTAAATCTGAATTTAATGATAGAAGAAAATAAGTACAAAGAAGTGAATGTTCTGAAACAACTCTCAGTCACAATCTAATGTAATTGAAGATCAGAGATTTAAGTATATTGGCAGCTATTGATGGAGTCCAATAGCATTAGTCTTATAGGAACCGTCTCCTTTATGCCCTGGGATCACCTGTCACCACCAAAGTCTATGATCTCCTTACAAAGAAACTTCCATCTTAAAGGCTTATAGTCCACATTTTAAAATGTCCCGGTATACTTTTCAAAATTATTTAACTCTATAATCATGAGTTTACATTTATTAACAAGAAACAGAAAAGTAAGTTATAAATTTACATTTTTCCAGAAATTCCCTTGCCAACCTAACAATTTTCTTTATGGGGGTTAAGATGTAAGAGAGTAAGAAACTTCTTATAGAAGGGCCCTTGATTTCTGTCTTCTGTTCAGAAAATGGTGATGGCAAGACTTAGAATGGCAGAGCTTTCTCAGCGTAACACAGGATCTGTTACTTCAAATAGCAAATTAGAGGCAATGGAAATCACATCTTTTTATTCCTGTTCTCGTGTGAGGAGCTCTTTCAGCAGCAGTGAAGAAAGTTGGTAAATTTTGAAGCTTATTTATTTATTAAATAGTTACTTGGTTGCAATTTTTATTGAGCATGTATTATGGATTAGAAACAGTGCTGTGTACTAAGAATATAATGATTAATCAGGCAAAGTCACTACTCTTCAGCAGTATTTACAAAAGTGAAAGCATTGAATTCAAAAGAACTACAAAACCAAATTAAAAAAAAAAACTGTCAGAGAAATTGAGGGAAACATATAAAATTATGCCTCATTAGTTGCCGAGACATCAAAGATGGCTCCCATGCAAGTGGATCCCAGAGCTTAAGTAGCCACGTCATGCTCAAAGCATTGTCATAATGTTTCCTCTAAGGGGAGAAAGAAGAGTTACAATGAGTTCCCTTTAGCTATTCAAGTTTTCTAATCTCACAGCAGTGTAATTAGTTCCTCAACAAAAATAAATTAAGCCCTTGGAAGTGTTACTGAAAGTTGGGTCTGGCTGCTCACTGCTCAAAAGCCAATATTCGAGAGGCAAGGTTGGTAGAAGGGAAAGTTTGCTTTATTTTGGATGCTAGCAAATGGAAAGAGAGCAGATTTGTATCCAAAGGCCAACTTCCCTACTGACAGTCAGTGGGCAAGAGCTTTAAAATGGGAGTTTCAGGGGCGTATAGATAGAGGGAGGGGTCTACATGCAGAAACAGTACAGTCAGCTCTCAGAGTCATCTTGAAATTGGTCATGCAGTCGTCTGATCAATGTCATCTTGATTATTTTAAGTACAGTTAGTTTTCAGTTCCAGGGTTGGTTTGTTCCCATTTCTTTGAGGCAAATTCTCTGAATTGTGGCAGCTTATGTCATGGCTACAATCTGGTCATAGTCTTTTTCCACCCCACTTTTCACTTTCATACTTTGGAGAAGGAAATGGCAGCCCACTCCAGTATTCTTGCCTGGAGAATCCCAGGGATGGGGGAGCCTGGTGGGCTGCCATCTATGGGGTCGCACAGAGTCGGACACGACTGAAGTGACTTAACAGAAGCAGTACCAGTAGCAAGGGTCTCAGCATCTATAAGACTGCTCAAAGAATATGGCTCAGAATATTATCTATAGCCCTTGAGGAAGAACTAAAGGACCTTTTCTTTGCTTAATGACAAAACTATTATCATGTTGTCTTGTTTAACTACTTCTCTTTGATTCTGCATTTTCTCACTTCTGTGATTAAATGTATTCTTTAGCTAAAGTTTTCTGTAGACAGAGGCAGGCAGAGGACATGGGAGATAAGGACCATACAGTCCTGATATTTCAGTAACTGGTCCACGTATCTTATTACTTCACTCAGAATCATTCAGTACTGCTACTAGAGGACAGGGTGCTAGAACTTGTCTGAGAAGCCCTTGAATAACAAAGAGAGTACTCCAACCAAAGTAACAAAACTTTTCTTAAAGAAATAATCTTGTGTAAGGCAGGGTAATATCAATATTTTAAAAGATCTATCAGTTCCTTTTCTTGCATGGTCTAGATCGGTGTTCCAAAATATGACTTCACCATGTAATTGTCTGGGGAGATTCCAGTGAGAAGACACACTTACACACACATCCCAACCATCTCTTGGAGACCTACCAGATAGCCATGGTCAGTGATGAAGCAATTTCTGTGCATATATACATACATATATATATTAGATTTCATATACATTAAGTTCCTCAGATGACTTTCTTGTATAAAACCATTTGAGATATTAGTTTAGAGGGAAACGATTGGCATTTGGAGCCAATGAAAAGTCCTCCATCCATCAGTAAATAGCTCTGTTCCCTTCTCTGTGACTTATGACCTACCATTTAGCCCTGGCACAGAACACCTATGCCCAGAACCTTCTGCTCTCCTAACCCACATGATTCAGGCTCCAGAGCACTGCTTCTCCAGATCTCTTGCCCAATACACTGAAAACAAATGGCAGTTACATCCAATGCCATCCACGAGGGTCTGTGAGTTTTGCTGCTGCCAACTTCGGAGATGGGTCAGGTTTCGGAATGCGAGGAGAACTTGAGAGGCAGAAGAGCCTGAATAGGAGAAAATATAAGTTAATTAATCTTTCAAATCATTCCTTTTACAGAGCATAAATTCAATAGAAACTTGCATAATGAGATATTATTTTCTTGCAATTTTTGTCTTCTGATTTATTGTTCAAGAGGTACCTACAATTTAGTACGGTTTTTGCAAAAATCACATCTGAGGAATTTTGCAATATAAAATAATTTATATTCTTAAATGTATATGTGCTGAGATATAGCATGAAATGTAATTCTGACCATTTATACTCACTGCTAGATTGATATTGAATGCTGGAACTCACTAGAGGACTTACATGAAAAATGTACAAAAAAGTCTACATTTACTAAATTACGTTCTTAATAACTACATATAAAATTTTTAAATTTTGAATGCAATTACATTTTCATTATTTCCTCTGATAGATGAGAGACTGGCAAACTAGAGCTCATTGATTTTTTTTGTAAATTAAGTTTTATTAAAACACAACTTCCCGTTTTGGTTTACTTTTTGTTGATGCTGCTTTAGTGTCATGGCAAAATTGAGTCACTATGAAAGACAAAATGCCTTTCAACGATAAAATATATACTATATGGCTCTTTATGGAAAAGTGTGTTGACTCTGCTTACGGAATGCAAAATATGTGAAGATTTTAATAAAAGAATATAATATTTGCGCTAGAATTGAGTAAACATAAGAAATTTATGGAAAATACAATCATTGATGAATTATCTGTGTGTTTTTTTTTTTTTCACCTTGGGTCATGTCTGGATAGGCTTTTGATTGGCAAAAGCCTACCTTTTAGGAGTATCTTTAATGTTTTGGTAGTATATTAGCAATACGCAATAATTCCTAATTTCTCAAGCAGAGGGAGTCTATTGCAAGGAACTTCTTTTACTGTCAGTTATCACAGGCTTTTTTTTAAGTTAGAAAACTGAATAGCAATGCTAAATACTGTAGAAATGCACTTTGGTCAGTAGTACTTGAGTTGTTGCAATATTTGATTATCCATTTGGTTGTTACAGAAAAGTCCTTAACTACAATTGATGGTTGTTGCTATAACAGTATATTGCCTATATTTCTACCTCTAATAATGGACTTTATGTGCTAGATTTTAATATCCTTGAGTCTGGGAAAGTGCTCAAGTCTTTTTAAAGGAAACATGATTTACTTGCACAAAACTGATCAGTTTNGCAATATTTGATTATCCATTTGGTTGTTACAGAAAAGTCCTTAACTACAATTGATGGTTGTTGCTATAACAGTATATTGCCTATATTTCTACCTCTAATAATGGACTTTATGTGCTAGATTTTAATATCCTTGAGTCTGGGAAAGTGCTCAAGTCTTTTTAAAGGAAACATGATTTACTTGCACAAAACTGATCAGTTTTGAGAGATCATAAATGCTTTTGAAATAGTCTTCATGGGTGTGAAGCAGATAATGAGAATTTGAATTGGCCCCTCTTATTATAGTTTTGAAATTAAGTCTACCTAGTTTATCAGGTCAAGTTCATGACCTGATTTTATATACGTGTATCTATCAATAAATATTGTGACACCTGAAAAAAGACATCTACTCAGACACGAAAAAGAATAATTAAATCAGAAACTCTTTAAAAAATTTATGAATTATACAAAAATATTGACACTTTTTGGTTGTTTCTTATAAACTTAAATATTTAGAAATATGCTATAGGACCCCATTTGCATTCCATCAAAGTTACCACCAGGGCCTCTGGGCCATACTTCACCCCTCACTCATACAGAGAAGAGTGCCATTGTGTAGAATGAGCCAGTTGTCAACATCTGTCAAGTCCAAAGTACAAGATTTCCAGAGCATTATCAACCAAGAAGGATATGTCTTTTCCTTCTTGCTCCAATTCTAAACGGAACTTGAATTCAGTTTCACTGAACAGAGACACAGGTAGGGAGAGAAAACAGTGGTTGGCCATACCTCCTCCCAGACCACTCACACACACAGCAGACAGCCATTGGGCTGTAGGTCTGATGTCATTGAAGAGAGGAATCCTCCACTTCAATCAAATTTTGAGTTCTGATTTTGAGATTTGACATTTTAGTAACTGAATTGAGACTCTATTACGAAACTTACAAATGAACACATTGTTACTCAAGAATGACATGAAACATGTATGATATCATATATGAAACGAATCACCAGTCCAGGTTCAATGCATGATACTGGATGCTTGGGGCTGGTGCACTGGGATGACCCAGAGGGATGATACGAGGAGCGAGGAGGGAGGGGTGTTCAGGATGGGGAACACGTGGATACCTGTGGAGGATTCATGTTGATGTATGGCAAAAACAATACAATATTGTAAAGTAATTAACCTCCAACTAAAATAAATTTATATTTAAAAAAAGAATGATGAGAGTGTTCTGCCTATGATTTAAGAGTTTTATAGTTTTGGTTTTACATTTAGGTCTTTAATCTGTAGTCTTTTATACAGTCAAGTAAGTCAGAAAGAGAAAAACAATATCAGATATTAATGCATACATATGGAACCTGGAAAGATAGTATGGACGATCCTACTTGCAGGGCAGCAGAGGACATACAGACATTTTGGACGCAGTGGGGTAAGGAGAGGGTGGGATGATGTGAGGGAATAGCATTGAATATACATTACCATATGTAAAACAGATAGCCAATGGGAGTTTGGTGTGTGAGCCAGTGCTCTGTGACAACCCAGAGGGGTGGGATGGGGAGGGAGGGAGGTGGAGGGGTTCAAGAGGGAAGGGACATATGTTTAGTCTGTCCCGCTTGGAATCTTCACAAAAGTTAAATCTTAAAGCATTCACTCCTTGGAGTTTGGCTACTTTTGCCCATTTTCTTTTTCTTCTGTGAGATTTATCCTTTTTGTTGCAAGTAGTCATTTCTCTCACTGTTTCATAGCCTTTTGCTGTATAAATTACCACTTTTTACAGTAGTTATAATGTTAATGGACCTCTGAGTTGTCTCTAGTTTTCAGCTGCAAACTTGCTGAACTGTCCAATACACATGAAATGGTTTTGTCAGAAGCATTCCATTTACCTGGATGGAGACAATTTTACTCCCACAAACAACATATGAGGATTCCTGTGGTTCTGCTGTCTAATCAAAACTTGGCATTGACAGTGTCTTGAATTTTAGCCTTTCTGATGGAAGTGTAGAGGCATCTAAAAGGAGTTTTAATAATGAAAGGCTTCAAACTGAAGGCTTAAAGCTTAAAATTAAGCGTGCTTATTTTTTACTTGGATATCCTTTTTAGGGAAGGGCCTGATCAAGTTTTTATATTCATTTGGAATATTTGTTCTTTTCTTTTTAATATGGGGAAGTTTGTATCTATTCTGGTTGTAAAGTCATTTTGAATATATCTATGTATGTATAGCACATAAATTCTCTCAGTCAATGGCTTGCCTCTACAGTCTCTTAAAAAATGATCTTTTAAAATGAAGAACATTGTCCTGAATATTAATAAAGTCAAATGTATTACTTTTTTTTTTATGGTTAGTTCTTTTGTCTCCTGTAAGAAATATTTTCCTACTCCAAGGTCATGGAAAGACTCTCTTTTATTTTCTTATAGACAGTTTGTTGTTTGACCTTTCATATTTAAATCTGTGAAACTTCTTAAATAGTACATATAGTGAGATGAGTTCAAAGTTCATTAATTCAAGGTTTGTTTTTATCTCACTTTATATAATTTTTTAATCCAAATGATTCAGCACCAATTGATTAACTAGACTNTTTCCTACTCCAAGGTCATGGAAAGACTCTCTTTTATTTTCTTATAGACAGTTTGTTGTTTGACCTTTCATATTTAAATCTGTGAAACTTCTTAAATAGTACATATGGTGAGATGAGTTCAAAGTTCATTAATTCAAGGTTTGTTTTTATCTCACTTTATATAATTTTTTAATCCAAATGATTCAGCACCAATTGATTAACTAGACTACCCTTGACTGCACTGTTCAATGTCTTCTTTGTCATCATTCAGGTGACATATATATGTGGCTCTCTTTCTGGGCTCTCTATTCTGTATCATTTATTTGCTTTTCTTTTGTTGTACTAATCTCAACAAATCTTAATTAGAATAGTTTTATGGCAAACTTGATTACTGATCATTTAAGTCTTTTAGGTTTGTTCTTCTTCAAAATTGCCTTGCTTTCCATAGAGACTTTAAAAAGAACTTTTCAATGTCCATACATACATATACATACCTGTGCACAACTTGATTAATATTGAATTTATTCATATATCAATTTCAATTGATAACATCAAAAATATTGATTCTTCCAACATGATATATTTCCACTAATGAGATCTTTGTTAATTACACTCATCCATATTGCTTAATCTTCAGTATAATGCATTGAAAGTATTTCCTCAGAACTAATACAAGATGGTTACATTTTTTTACCTTTGTAAACCATATGGTTTTAATATGTTTTCTGTTGACCACTAACATACATAAACATGCACAATTGCAATCTTCTCATGTACTAACGAAGTAATACTCAAAATTCTACAAGGTAGGGTTCAATAGTACATGAACTGAGTACTTCCATATGTTCAAGCTGGATTTAGAAAAGACAGAGGAATCAGAGATTATATTGCCAACAACTGTTGGATCATAGAAAAAGCAAGAGAGTTCCAGAAAAACATCTACTTCTGCTTTATTGATTATGCCAAACCTTTGACTGTGTGGATCACAACAAATTGTGGAAAATCTTCAAGAGACAGGAATACCAGATCACCTTACCTGCCTCCTGAGAAATGTGTATGCAGGTCAAGAAGCAGCAGTTAGAACCAGACTTGGAACAATGGACTGATTCCAAATTGGGAAAGGAGTATGTCAAAGCTGTATATTGACACTTTGCTTATTTAACTTATATGCAGCGTACCTCATGAGAAATGCTGGACTGGATGAACGACAAATTGGAATCAAGATTGCCAGGAGAAATATCACTAACCTCAGATATGCAAATGACACCAGTCATATGGCTGAAAGTGAAGAGGAACTAAAGAGCATCTTGATGAAAGTGAAAGAAGAGAATGAAAAAACTGGGTCAAAACTCAGTATTCAAAAAACTAATATCATGGCATCCAGCCCCATCATTTCATGGAAAATAGATGGAGAAACAATGGAAACAGTGAGAGACTTTATTTTCTTGGGCTCTAAAATCACTGCAGATGGTGGATACAGCCATGAAATCAAAAGATGCTTGGGCCTTGGAAGAAAAGCTATGAGAAACCTAGAGAGCATAGTAAAAAGCAGAGACATTACTTTATCGACAAATGTCCCTCTATCCAAAGCTATGGTTTTTCCAGTAGTCACGCATGGATGTGAGAGTTGGTCTATAAAGAAAACTGCACGCTAAAGAATTGATACTTTTGAATTGCGGTGTTGGAGAAGACTCTTGAGAGTCCCTTGGACTACAAGGAGATCCAACCAGTCAGTCCTAAAGGAAATCAGTCTTGAATATTCATTGGCAGAACTGATCCTGAAGCTCCAATAATTTGGCCACCTGATGCAAAGAACTGACTTATTGGAAAAGACCCTGATGCTGGGAAAGATTGAAGGCAGAAAGAGAAGGTGATGACAGCAGATGAGATGGTTGAATGGCATCATCTTCTTTTTGAACTTGAGTTTGAACAAGCTCTGAAACTTGGTGATGGAGGGGAAGCCTGGCGCGCTGCAATCCACGTGGTACAACTGAGTGACTGAACTGAAAGTACATAAATACTGTATGTCCAAATCCACAGCAATCTTGCTAAAGTGCCTTGTTAGCTAAAATAGATTGTAGGGTATNTTTGAACAAGCTCTGAAACTTGGTGATGGAGGGGAAGTCTGGCGCGCTGCAATCCACGTGGTACAACTGAGTGACTGAACTGAACATACATAAATACTGTATGTCCAAATCCACAGCAATCTTGCTAAAGTGCCTTTTTAGCTAAAATAGATTATAGGGTTTTTTTTTTTCTTCAGGTTTTCTTCATCATATAGTTATATCTTCTGCAAATAATGACATTTTTACTTCTTGTTTAATATCTATGGCTTACCTTTTAGATCGTTTGGAATTTTAAGTACACTATTTAATAGAGGAGCTTATGGTAGAGTTATTATGGTTTTTTTTTCCCAACTTGGATTAAAAAAATCAATACTTCTTCCTTCAGTATAAGTTTAGGTGTTTTCTAGCCACCTTCATCAGATTAAGGATGTTTATTTTAATTCTAGTTTTCAGAGATATTTCATCACTGATATATGTTACGTGTTACAGATTTTTAAAATTAATCTCATGATAAGCATGTGTATTTCTTCTCTATATTGTTAATGTAGTAAGTTACAGATGCACATATAGCTGTATAATCACTGTATAATTGTAGAATTGCTATGTAATTACATATGCTATGTAATTATATATGCTAAATAAATGCTATGTAATCTGTATAACTGCTATGAAAATTAAAAGTTATGCTAGTTAGTACTTGCTCTTTTTGTTTCCTGCCATTTACAAATTAGAAAATTGACATTAAAATGTTTAACAATTTTGTTCAATTATTAGTTGAATTAGTTGAATTTTGTTGAATTATTATTTTGAACATTTAGTCAAAATCTGGTCTGACTCCGAAACTCTTGCTTATAATTTTAATACTATTCTGTGTCTATGAATGTGTATGTGTGTGTATATCTCATGAATAATTTATTATTTTATGCTACAGTTGCACTTTACAGATGAAGTAGAAGATACTCAGAATAAAAACATCAGCCATATTTCAACACATACCAGGCTTCCTTTAAAAAAAAAAAAAATCAGTGAATATAATATAGGAAATGACAGTCAGATTTAGAGTACTAAAAAGGCAAAAATGGAACTGTGATGTATCAGAGATAATAATTACAACAATAACTTACCAGCTATAGGACTGAGGGGAAAGGGAAGAACTCAGGATTACCAGAACATAGGAACTCAGAAAAAGAATTTGCAGAGTTGAGCTCCAGAGAGCAAGCACAAAGCTAAATTGATGTTAGTACCTCAAGGAGGTCGGGTAGGAGCCCTGTGGAACTGGATCTTAGATAATAAAAAAGGAGAATTATCCATTGTGCTAATATATCTGAGACTGAGACTATGACTGTAGACCTGTAATTGTCACCTTATATGGAAACAGTGTAATTATAGATGAGATTAAGTTAAACATCTCAATAAGGAGGCATCATTCTGCCTTACCTGGATTGGCCCTAAATTAAATCACAAATGTCCTTATAAGAGGAGGCAAAGGGATGTTCCCCACAGAATATGAAGAAGGCTATATAAGGACGGAAGAAGAAAGAGATATGAAGGTATTCTTCTATTGCCTATGAAGAGGGAGGAAGGGGCCAGGAGCAGGAGAATGCAAGGAATTTAACTCTAAAATTTGAAAAAGACAAGGAAACTGATTCTCCCCTAGAGTCTCTGAAGGGAGTACAACCCTGCCAACACCTTGTTTTCAGGCTAGTGAGACTATTTCAGACTTCTGACCACTAGAATTACAAGAGAAAAGATTGTATTATTTTAAGTAAATAAATATATATTTGTTAACATAAATCTAGTACACAATCTGTTTTTAAAAATCATAATGTATATAACAATCACAACAAATTATTTTTTGTTTTGAATTCAAAAGATTAGTGAATCAATCTTTCTGAAAATTATATAATGCAAAAGTGATATCATTAAAGCTAAAAACATGTTGGGAATGCAAATGGTGCATCCATTATGGAAAACAGTATAGAATTTCCTCAAAAATTTAAAAATAGAACTACCATATGATCCAGTAATGATCCAGTAATCCCACTACAGGGTATATATCCAAAAGAAATGAAAATAGGCTATTGTAAAGATATCTGTACTCCCATATTCATTGGTTCATTGCAGCATTCTTCATAAAAAGCCAAGATATTTTGATGTTCAGTCACTCAGTCATATGGGACTCTTTGTGAACCCATAGACTGTAGCATGTCAGGCATCCCTGTCTTTCACCATCTCCCAGAATTTGCTCAAATTCATGTTCATTGAGTCGGCGATGCCATTCAACCATCTCATCCTCTGCTGTCCCATACTCCTCTTGCCTTCAATCTTTCCCAGCATCAGGGTCTTTTTGAATGAGTCAGTTCTTTGCCTTAGGTGGCCAAAATGTTGGAGCCAAGATATTGAGACAACCTAAATGTCTATCAAGGGGTAAATGGATGAAGATGTGATATATCGTTAGAGAGACAGGTAGAGAGATAGACAGGCAGACTCAGGAGGAGATCATGAAGTGAACGTCACAGCACAGTCCACATCTGAAAAGAGTCTACAGTTGCTCCTCATGTTCCAAATCACTATTGTGTTCTACATCCTTGAATCCGCAATCCTATCCAAAATTGACTGGATCAAAAATCGACAGCCATCCATGGAATGGACATAAAAGGGGCCAGTTGGCTGTGAAGAGGTCTGATTTGAAAACTCTGATCCCCAGGAATTCTCCTTGAACTTTCTTGTTGGAGAGACTGAACAGGAATCACATAGAGAAGTAGTTTACATTAAAGTGGAATAGTAGGTAGAAGATGCATGAAAACCCGTAAGCAGAAGCCCTCAGGGAGAAGCAGTAGTGAAAGCAAAAGTTATAAAATGGCATGGTTGCATGGTTCTCAATAGGTAACTAATGAGAATCACGGTATTTTATTACTGCTGTTTCCACTGACTTTACAGCAGAGGAAACTCTTCTCAGTGCTCGGTGGTGACCTAAATGGGAAGGAAATCCAAAAAAGATAAATGTATGTATATGTACACTTTGCTGTAGAGAAGAAATTAACACAACATTGCAAAGCAACTATACTCCAATAAAAAATTCAGTGACCCTAGATGAAGAAAAACTAACTCAAAAAGTTGGTGCATCACATGAGGTTGCCCAGTGAGACATAACTGTCGCTGAGGGGTTTATGTTTTCTTACAACCTCGTGTACTCCACTTCCAGCCCACAGTAAAATGAACATCTATTTTTTTCTTAAAATCTAAAGGAGTCCTACGAAATACTGTACATATAATTACAATGTTTAACTCTGAAAGCACTTGCAACATTTGGAACAATTTAAATAATTGAAGATAAGAATGCATAACCTTGTCTCTGTCCATCAGTTCATCTTTTCAGAATTCTTTGTTGATCCCTAAGAGACAGAAAACGATCTCAGCCTTATGAAGGGCCAAACTCAATTTTAGTATATTTTAAATTAGCACTGAAGAAGCATTAAACTTTCAGAATAAAGATGTTTCAAATGGATCTGATTAACTACATTTCATCGATCCCTTTAGATGTTGATGAAGGCCCAGCGGGATAATTGCTAGTCCTATAATAAATGGTGTGTTTTTATTATGTTCATTCTTTGGAATCATAGTGTCAAATCAAATCTTATAATAACAATTATAATGCTATTAGGAGTAGAGCAACACTCCTGAAAGAATCAGAATACCACTAAATTGGTTAGTGTTCTAATGTATAGTAATTTTGTAGCTCTTAGCTTGGAATTTCTTTGTTATCATATATTGTGTCTTGACCCAAAGGACACAGATTTGGTCTGAACACCAAATGATGTAAAAAGATGTTAAAAGATTTTATTCTTAACATGGGAAAAAAAAAAAAAAAAAGCACTATATTTCTTGAATTAAGGTCCTATTTTCAGTCTCAGGGGATTTTCTTTGTGAAACATTTACTGGAAGGAAAAATGTTAATTGAATCTTCTCATTTACACCTTCCATCTGTTTTCATTCCAGCTGTGTCTCCTTAGATACTTGACAAACCAGCCAGGTTTGCACTTAATAGTTTTAACTAATTAGAATTGAAATTTAGTAAAACTGTTATGAATCAAAGAAAATGTGAATAAATACTATATACTTTATATTAAATGTACACAGTAATGATTCTATATTTCTTGGTTTAGTTCTGCACGAAAAAAATAAATCCAGTGTGTCAGTATTTTTCTTCTATCTGTTACTTGAAGAGCCATTGAACATGGAGCACTTATATTTAATTTCTATAAAGTCTTGCAACCTTGGCACTATTGATGCTTTGGACTCAAATTTTTTTAGTGATGTTGTTGTATGCATTGCAGGATATTTAGCAGTATCCTCTACTCACTGGAAACCAGAAATACTCACCCAATTCTCCAGTCATGATAATAAAAAAAGCTCCAAATTTTGCCAAATGTCCCCTGGGAGGCAAAGCCCTCCTAGTTGACAGTAACTGATCTAGGTGAAAAATGAAAAGTATCAAAGGAGATTGGGTTAGATGGACATGGAACAATGGACTTGTGCAAAATTTGGAAGGACTATGTCAAGGCTGTGTATTTGTCACCCTTCTTATTTAACTTAAATGTGGAATACATCATGGGAAATGCCAGGCTGGATGAAGCACAAGCTGGAATCAAGATTACTGGGAGAAATACCAGTTAACTCAGATATGCAGATGACACCATTCATATGGCAGAGAGCGAAGAGGAACTAAAGAGCCTCTTGATGAAAGTGAAAGAGACTGAAAAGTTGGCTTAAAATTCAACATTCAAGAAGCTAAATTCATGGCATCTGGTCCCATTACTTCATGGTAAATAGATGGGGAAACAATGTAAACAGTGATAGACTTTATTTTCTTAGTTCCACAATCACTGCAGACAGTGGCTGCAGCCATGAAATTAAAAGACACGTGCTCTTTAGAAGAAAAGCTATGACAAACTTAGGTGGCATAATAAATAGGAGAGCCATTACTTTGCCAAAAAGGTCCTTCTAGTCAAAGATATGGTTTTTCCAATAGTCATGTATAGATGTGAGAGTTGGACCATAAAGAAGGCTGAGCACTGAAGAATTGATGTTTTTAAACTGTGATGTTGGAGAAGACTTTTGAGAGTCCCTTGGACTACAAGGAGATCCAACCCATCAATCCTAAAGGAAATCAGTCCTGAATATTCATTGGAAGGACTGATGATGAAGTTGAAATTCCAGTACTTTGACCTGATGTGCTCAGAATTCTTTATAGTCCAACTCTCACTTCCATACATGACTACTGGAAAAACCATACCTTTGACTAGATGGACCTTTGTTGGCAAAGTAATTAATGTCTCTGCTTTTAAATATGCTGTCTATATTTGTCATAGCTTTTCTTCCAAGGAAGAAGTGTCTTTTGGTTTCATGGCTACAGTCACCACCTGCAGTGATTTTGGAGCCCAAGAAAATAAAAAGTCTTTCACTGTTTCCATTGTTTTTCCATCTATTTTCCATGGAGTGATGGGACCAGATGCCATGATCTTTACTTTTTGAGTGTTGAGTTTTAAGCCAGCTTCTTCACTCTCCTCTTTCACTGTCATCAAGAGGCTCTTTAGTTTCTTTTCAGTTTCTGCCATAAGGGTGCTGTCATCTGCATATCTGAGTTAATCGGTATTTCTCCCAGCAATCTTGATTCCAGATTGTGCTTCATTCAGCCTGGCATTTTGCATGATGTATTCTGCCTATAAGTTAAATAAGTAGGGTGACAAAATACAGCCTTGATGTACTTTCCCAATTTGGAACCAGTCTGTTCTTCCATGTCCAATTCTAACTGCTGCTTCTTGACCTGCATACAGATTTCTCAGAGGGCAGGTAAGGCGGTCTGATATTCCCATCTCTTGAAGATTTTCCACAGTTTGTTGTGATCCACACAGTCAAAGGGTTTGGCATAATCAAAAAAGCAAAAGTAGATGTTTTCTGGAACTCTCTTGCTTTTTCTATGATCCAATGGATGTTGGCAATTTGATCTCTGGTTCCTCTGTATTTTATAAATTTAGCTTGGATATCTGGAAGTTCATGGTTCATGTACTATTGAGCCTGGCTTGAAGAATTTTGAGCATTACTTTGCTGGTGTGTGGAATGAGTGCAGTCATACAGTAGTTTGAACATTCTTTGGCATTGCCTTTTTTGGGGTTGTAATGAAAAATGACCTTTTCCAGTCCTGTGGCCACTGCTGAGTTTTCCAGATTTGCTGGCATATTGAGTGCAGCATTTTAATAGCATCATCTTTTATGATTTGAAATAGCTCAACTGGAATTTCATCACCTCCACTAGCTTGTTTGTAGTGATGCTTCCTAAAGCCTACTTGACTTCATATTCTAGGATGTCACTAGGTGAATGATCACACCATCATGGTTATCTAGG
>SJYA01002592.1:0-121916 GCA_006410615.1 Neotragus moschatus
ACACACACACACACACACACACACACAATTCAACAGATATCAGTTAGTCCTAGAATCTATAAGCTAGCATTAGCTATAGAGCTCAGGTACTCCTTTTTTTCCCAATACAGCCACATCTTCTGCTAGGGAGAATATACTCTTGCATATTTGCCTAGGTATTGTAGTGCTGTCTTCTGACCTTGGAAATATAAAGAACATGTGGGAGTTCCTTTCTACCAGAGATCTGTTGTAGAGTTCTGTAAAGCCTAAGTGTGATACTCTGGAATAATAAGAATTTAGGAGTTTATGAACATTTTGCGACTGATATGTTTTCCCTTGGTAGACTTCATATTCTCATGTGGTCCTAGTGGTGTGAGTGCATTGGTTCTTCAAGTGAGAAATTTTCAAGTTGATGTTGTGGGAGCTCAGAGCAACAATAAGGCAGGATCTGGCTTGGCATCTTAGCTTGTGAGCCATTGAGGAAAGAGGGAGTATATGATCCCAGGAATTCAGCGAGATGTTACTAGAGCTAGTTGTATGGCAGGAAACCAGGGTTTGCTCTGAAACTAAAGGAAAAAGAAAAAGGGAATTAAAAAAAGAAGGAAAAAAAAAAACTAGACTAAGATTTTTCTTTTTTTTTAATTTTTATTTTTACTTTATTTTGATTTACAATACTGTATTGGTTTTGCCATACATTGACATGAATCAGCCACGGGTGTACATGAGTTCCCAATCCTGAACCCCCCTCCCACCTCCCACCTCATATCATCTCTCTGGATCATCCCTGTGCACCAGCCCCAAGCATACTGTATCCTGTATTGAAGATAGACTGGCTATTCTTTCTTACCTGATAGTGCACATATTTCAATGCCATTCTCCCAAATCATCCCACCCTCTCCCTCTCCCACAGAGTCTAAAAGTCCATTCTATACATCTGTGTCTCTTTTGCTGTCTCGCATAGAGGGTTATTATTGCCATCTTTCTAAATTCCATAAACATGTATTAGTATACTGTATTGGTGTTTATCTTTCTGGCTTACTTCACTCTGTATAATAGGCTCCAGTTTCATCCACCTCATTCGAACTGATTCAAATGTATTCTTTTTAATGGCTGAGTAATTAAATAGAGACATGAATCCTTAGATAAAAAATTATAAGAAACTCCAAACAGAGTCAAAATTATTATCACCTAGATGTGTTATGGTGAAATTTCGAATTCCAAAACCAAAAAGAAAGCAATTAACTTACCATGAACTTGTCAACAAAAGTAGAGTGCAAAGAACAATAGAGAAGTGGCTTCAAAATTGAGGAGAAAGAGGAAAATCTGTTTCTCAGAGAACCATTAACATGCTAAATTGCATTTTTAAAAGATGGTATGAAAATGCATTAAAACAAAAAGTGCATTTGGTGAGTTCATTATTCAAACTCATTGACAAACTACTGAAGATGTTTGGGTCAGGGACTGCCATCATTATACAACATTCATTCTCATTTGTCTCATTTCCTCAGAGAATTATGTTTGTAATAGCATTTTCCTGACTTCCTATCCTCAAATACTTGGTATCTCTCTTACCTGCCCTGGTAGATGTAAATGCTCTCTTCCTGTCTCTGCCATACTTTCCTATTAATGAAACTTATTCTCCCATTGAATTTAGGATTCATCAATTAATTTGACTAAGGCAACAACAACAAAATATGTGGATTTGTGTTTGAAGAAGAGCAAAGCACTAAGTAATGCTTATAGGATGCTATAAGGTGACTGTATTTTGCTTTGATAAATATTTCCCTAGAATAACTTTCAGAGCAGAAAATGTACCTAATGTACCTATGGCTTTAGGAGAAGAGATTTTAAATAGAATGTCTATGAGTTGATTGCTCTTGGCTGTATTTGATAAGATACTACAAAAAAGAGATGAGCTCAGGAGAAAAAAATACCAGTATATTTTGTAACAGACATGAAAAAGAAGAGGAAGAAGCCAAAATTTAATGACTTTATGGCTAAAATGTAAAGAGTTCAACAAATAAATTAGCCTCAAAGTCTTAAGGACAGAAATCCTTGTAATGATTGCATAGAATCATTTTTTAATTGCTATGAGCCAGTAACATTTTTTTTCCATCTAAATGGGATTTTTATTTCAATAATTTTGTCCTTATTTATCCCCAATTTTATGTTGAATTTGTAGTGGACAAATAATGTGTCCTAATTCAGTGGTCTCTGGAACAAGAAAAGCTATGGTGTATATGATTATATTGAAAGATCTTTCACTTAAAGACATTTGGGAATGTCAGGGAACTGGTAAGTATTTTTTAACTCTAAGCAACACATAATTCCTTAGAGTCTAGAGAGTAAACTAAAGAGTTATTTGAATCCAGAGAGTAGACTGTGTACAGGTTATATTATTTTTCACAATCATTTATTTCTTTCCCTCCCATATCATGTTTTCCTATACATGGTGTATATGCTCCTGCTACTTAACTTTGTGTCAAAGACTGTTTTGCCAACCAAATATGAGTAGACATGCCACATGACACTTAAATGCCCTTCAGTGGTTTCATCCTTTGTTCCTTATCTTGGCCTTCTCAATGACTGCCTTTTCAGCTCATAATCTGGAATGAAAATTCACTTTGAACTGAGCCTAACCCAGTAGTTATAACTTAGTCATAGTTCTTATACTATGCAAGATAGAATTAAATATTTGCTGTTGTCTGAGATATTTTGGTGATTAATCAACATATAAACAGATAATACAAATCTGTTATCTTTAACATTATCACTTCATAATATACTATAAAGTTTTATCATATATCTTGCCCATAAGAATGTACACTCCAAAAGAATGAGGATTTTGGTTTGTTTTGTTTACTGTATACTTAGGTCTTGAAACTAGCACTTCCCAGGTGGTACTAGTGGTAAAGAACTGAGACTTAAGGGATGTAGGTTCAGTCCCTGGGTCAGGAAGATCCCTGGAGGAGGGCATGACAACCCACTCCAGTTTCTTGTCTGGAGTACCCATGGACAGAGGAGCCTGGCAGGCTACAGGCCATGGTGTCACAAAGAGTCAGACACAACTGAAGTGACTTAGCACATATGCACAGTACCTGAAATTATGCCGACACAAGGTAAGTGACATTTAGTGAATGAGTCAATAATCTAGACTGATCCAAAACGTCAAGTGAAAGGGTACATATTCCTAAATAATCAAGAACTTTTAAAGGAAAATAATTGAAGGGGAGTTGATAAAACAGATATCAGCATCCACTTGGCTTGAATAGTGGATCTAGTGGACTTTGTGAAGCCCTTAGGAAGCCATACAATGTGTACCCCAGGACTTGGTATATGTCCAAGTTGGAGTTACAGATGAAATACACATCAGATTATGAAGGACACAGACACCAGTGGTCATCCTTGTAAAAGTAGATAACTCAACATCTTAAAGGTTTACCAAAGTGATTAAAGACACATGTTATTTATACTTTAAAGGAAAATATTAGGTTATTTTATGGCATTAGAGAAGGAGAAGATTAAAAAAGAAAGACATTAAACATAAAGTGATTGATCAATATTACTGCATAAGCATTACATTTCTTTACACAAAAGATATAAACATAGGGAAAATATAAATTGCTTTGTATATTTTAAAACACAATACTCGTAATAATTATACACAATTAATGATATTAGAAGATTTTAAAAAGCTTTTTGTATTACAAAATCATAAAAGTTAGGAGTATATACAATTACTATAATAAAAGAGAAGGTGATATTACAGACATCCGGAGATCTGAAGATAAATCGAGTATAGGCAACAAATTTTCTTGTTTGAAGGCTAACCATCATTTTTAATAAAATAAAAACAGAAACAGTTTCAGCATAATAAGTAAGGACAGCTTGAAGTTTCTGATATAAATACATTTTTGTTCACCACCTTGACGATGTGTAAAAAAAGATGTAGGAAATAAATTAGGAGTTCTAGAAAACTGAAAATGCTTAATGAAGATCGATCTTGAAAGCAATACAAATCAAAAGAACCAATGATCATATGAAAACAATTATATAAAAATGAGAAAAAAGAGAAAAATCTTTACAATAAGCATAATAGTATTTTATATGCAGGAGAGGACAGAGAGAAAAATCTATGAACGTAAACATCCCTTCAAAAAATGAATACAGTATTGTAAAGCAAAACAAACTAAAAAATAAAAATAACAAAAAATAACAACAACAACCAAAAAAAAAAAAAAAAAAGAAAAAAAAAAAAAAAAATCAAAATANTATATGCAGGAGAGGACAGAGAGAAAAATCTATGAACGTAAACATCCCTTCAAAAAATGAATACAGTATTGTAAAGCAAAACAAACTAAAAAATAAAAATAACAAAAAATAACAACAACAACCAAAAAAAAAAAAAACCAGCAAAAAATAAATGTTTGGAAAGAAAATTTTTATGACTGGGAAAAAAGAAACTCAGATTAAAGCAACTGAACATGTTTTAATATTAAAACACCACCCAGATTTAAACATATCCTGGTGATATTTGTGTTTTATAAACACCAAAATATATCCAAAAATTATGGATGCAGGAAAAGAGCTTACCTCAGAGCATTAAGTAGTCTGGCTGGTTGTAATTTTCGTCAACTATAGCTCATCTACTCTCAACATGCAGTGGTGCAAATGTGGACACCCTGGTTAGTTTGGGACAGTGTTTGCATCACATTTTTGCAAGTCATTAAATACTTCAGCCTTAAACAAAACAAAAATTTGCTTTGCTATGAAAGTTTTTTTTTTTAAGTTATTCTTTATTGCTACACAATTCAGGCAGCATATCCCTCCATAACTGATGACTATCAAAAGAGTAACCAGGACTGTTCTGTTGTAGCTTGTGTATATGACAACCAAGTTATTAATTATGAGTGTACTCGAACAGCTCAATTATTAAATATGACTATTTTTACAAAAGCCAAGCTACAGGTAAAGCACAAGCTGACTGTTTTATATACCAAATAATGTATAAAATGTTTCATTTAAAAAAATATGTTAAATGATTGGGATTTTATTTTTTTAATGCATAACCTATTCTAGAAAAGATATTTTAATCAATTCCTTTGTTATATCAACTAGATCTATGATTATATCTATGACATTATGAGATATTAAAGTGGATATTTTCTAATTATGCAATACATATATAAATAGTTCACATAGGTAGTCATATACATGACAAGTTGTCTCTTGTAAATGCTCCGAGAAAAGAAAGGAAACTGGAGGAAAAAGAAACCTCTCCTCTTAATTTTAACAGGAAAAATTAAGAACCAANTTTTTTTAATGCATAACCTATTCTAGAAAAGATATTTTAATCAATTCCTTTGTTATATCAACTAGATCTATGATTATATCTATGACATTATGAGATATTAAAGTGGATATTTTCTAATTATGCAATACATATATAAATAGTTCACATAGGTAGTCATATACATGACAAGTTGTCTCTTGTAAATGCTCCGAGAAAAGAAAGGAAACTGGAGGAAAAAGAAACCTCTCCTCTTAATTTTAACAGGAAAAATTAAGAACCAAGTCTATTGTTTTAAATTTGTGTTTGTCCCTATGAACCCAATTATAAAATTTATTTCTGCAAAATGAATACATGATCTCTCTCTCAAGCTAATATATAAATGATGATAGTAAAAAAACACAATCTATATGGTATGTTTGTATGTGTGTTTTTATATGTGTCTGTGAGAAATAAAATCTCAATGTATTTTTTTTAGTCCTCTTTACTCCGCTTGAAAGTTGAGTAATACTCCTACAGTATATAACCTTTTTGTGAACTCAAGCAGAGTACACTGAGGGAGTTTTTTGGCAACTATAGAAATGCTTATTAGACTGTACTGTAAAATTATCCAAGATAAAATCTTTTTTTCTTTTTCCCAGAGAGAGCAATTACCAAGTAAAAATAACACAGAAAGGCAAGAGATCATTTACCTTGTGTACCAAGATTCTGAGAGTGTTGACCTTTGCTAATCTTATTTAAATAAGAGTGCATTTCTTTCTAAATCATAAACTGACTCTTTCCATGTGATTGAATTATATCATGAATAGAAAAGCCAAAACTTTAGACCACAGGTCAAAGATATCTAAATACATTTGAACTATATCCTTTAAAGATTCTCCCAAGTGTTTTTATTCCTAAAGGGAATTCTAATTTTCATAAAATCACAGGCAAATGAAAATTCATGGATTATCATTATTATTCAAAGATAATAATAACCTAATTATTTTTGGACCATTGGCCCTCAGTTGTCAGAATTCTTAAAGGTGACTCTGCATGCTGTATGTCTTCATAATTGATCATTGCATGATTTTGTTATAACAAGTGTGTAAAGTTTTCTCTAAAATCTTTTGTTATTTTAGGATAATTTTACATATTTCCTCCCAAGGTTAATCATAGTATCTTAAAGTGTGATAAAACATAAAAAAAAAATTGGAATTAAAATTTCAAAGGAATGTGTGAATATTTATGTTTAACATACATATTGATAAAATATTTGAGCACTAAGTGTCCTGGGCTCTTTTTAGAATATGCTTTCTACTCTAAAAGCATCTGGATCCCAAAGACCTTGGTTTCCTTGAAATCATTTAAATCCTAGTAACTTTATTTTTATATTCTTAGTGATCTTTTTTGTCAGAGACTTCAAAAGTTCATTGAGTTCATATCCATTTATCACAATATCTCTGTTTTATTTTAAATTTTCTCTTCTATTCTATAATTATCTCACTAGAATAGCATATATACACACATACCCACTATACATTCAATAGTTCTGTTTCCCAAATTGCTGATATTTTTATCTTATTGGACAATTTATTTATTCATTATTTTTATTCATTTATGAATAAAATAGATATGGGTTGTTTCTGTTATCTTGGCCACTGTGAATAGTGCTGCAGATACCATAAGGACACAGACATCTCTTTGAGATTGTAATTTCAATTCTTTGGAATATGTACCCTGAAGTAGGATTTCTGGATCATGTTATAGTTCTATTTTTATTCTTTTCAAAGAACTCCATACTCTTTTATATAGCTGCTACACCATTTTACTTTCCAACCAAGAGTGTCCAAGGATTTCAATTGCTCCAAAACCGTGCCAACACTTTTTATTTTCTGTTTTGTCAACAATAGCCAACCTAACAGGTTTGAGGTTATCTCTCACTAAAGTGTTAATTTGCATTTCCTTGATAATTAATGATGTTGAGCATATTTTCATGTAACTGTTGCCTATTTTTATGTCCTTTTTTTTGAGAAATGTCTGCTCAAATCATTTGTGCATTTTTAAAATCATTATTGTTTCTGTTTTGTTTTGCTTGAGTTGTAGGAGTTATTTATATATTTTGTAAGTTTGCAAATATTTCCATGCATCCTCTGCATTGCCGTTTTTTTGGTTGATTATCTGCTTTGCTGTGCAGAACTCTTTTAGTTTGCTGTAGTCCCATATTTTGAAAACCACAAACTACATTGTTAACTGTAGGCACCATGTCATACAGCAGGTCTCTAGAATTATTAAATCATCTGATATAATTGAGTCAGCTTCCCAGGTAGCTCAGTGGTAAAGAATCCACCAGAAAATACAGGAGACAAGGGTTCAATCCTCAGGAAGATCCCCTGAAGTGGGAAATGACAACCCACTCCAGGTTTCAACAGAGGAGCATCATGGGATACAATTCATCTGGTCCCAAAGAATCGTACATGACTGACACACACAAGAGAGAGTATGATTGAAATTTTACATCCATTGAACACAGAGGGGAAAGGATTCTTGACATCAGCCTTGGCAAAAATTTTGTGAATATGGCACAAAACATAGGCAATAAAAGCAAAAATAAATGATGACTTCCAGTTTCTATCTGTGATGAATAAAGATACTATAAAAGTCCATGTGTAGGTTTTTATGTGGAAAGAAATTTTCAACTCCGTTTGGTAAAAAAAAAAAAAAAAGCGAAGAATGTAATTACTGAATGTAGGTGTCTTCTAGGGGCTTCCAATGTGGTGCAGTGGTAAAGAATTTGTCTGCAATGCAGGAGCAGCTGGCAGCATGTGTTCAATCCCTGGGTTGGGAAGATCTTCTGGAGAAGAAAATGGCAACCCACTCTAGTATTCTTGCCTAGAAATCCCATGGAAAGAAGACCTTGGCAGAATACAGTCCATGGGGTTTCAAAGAGTTAGACATGACTAAACATGCACCTACTTCGTGATATTCTCTAACCCAGAGGTCCCCAACCTCTAGCCAGAGGACCCGTACCTCCTGTCAGATTAGCAGCAGCATTATAAATCAAATGTTCAATAAATATAATGTGCTTGAATGATCCCCAAACCAACCTCCACCACCAGTCCATGGAAAAATTGTTTTCCATGAAATGGATGTTTGGTGCTAAAAAGGTTGGGGACAATTGTCTAGGAGGATGAGCTGAGAATTTGATTATAAGTATTTCACCTTGAGTACTGGCTATAACAGCAATAATTCATTTCTTTACAAAATAAAATTGAGAGATTAAAATACATTTGAAAATTTTGCTCCAAGAATAACTGCTTATCATGTTTTGTTTGCTTGTTTGGATTTTTGTTTCAATTTTGCTTTTAATTTCCCCAAACATTATGCAAAGCAACACAGAAAGGAAAGAACTAAACAGGGCCCCTTGTATTTGTAAAATCACTGACAACTACAAGACTGCTGTATATGAATGATCTATTGCTGTATTGCAAATCATCCAATTGAGGTGCTTAAACAATCAATATTTATTACCTCATGACTTCTGGAGATCAGAAATCTAGGTTTGACTTAGCTGGGTACTTCAGGTTCAGGTTTATTAGATCCCAGTATGTTTGGCAGCAGAGGCTGTGATCTTAATCAGAAACTTTCCTTGGGGAAGCAGGGATGGTTTTTGCTTCCAACTTACTTACATCATTGTTGCCAGTTTTCAGTCACTTGCCATATGGTACATGCCATAGGGCTTCAAGGCAACATCATAGATAGTTTTCCCCAGGGAAGCAGTCTCAGGGAACTCGAAAAATAATACTCATGAAAGAAACCACAGCGCTTTCATAACCTTATCTTGGAAGTGATGAATGAAGTCACTCAGTCATGTCCTACTCTTTGCGACCCCGTGGACGGTAGCCTACCAGGCTCCTCTGTCCATAGGATTTTCCAGGCAAGAGTACTGGAGTGGGTTGCCATTTCCTTCTCCAGGAGATCTTCCCAACCCAGGGATCGAACCCAGGTCTCCCACATTGTAGGCAGACGCCTTACCATCTGAGCCACCAGGGAACAAATTGCTTTGTTCAAATTGCTTTGTTCAATTTATTAGAAGTGAGCCCCCATATTTAGCCACCATTTGAGGAAAGGGAATTACTTAAGGACATTGATATCACTGCAGATGGTGACTGCAGCCATGAAATTAAAAGACACTTGCTCCTTGGAAGAAAAGTTATGACCAATCTAGAGAGCATATTAAAAAAGCAGAGACATTACTTTGTCAACAAAGGTCTGTCTAGCAACAAATATCCATTCTTCCTTTGCACTGAATCTTCTTCTTCCAGAATAGGCTTCCTCTTGAAAGACTCTGCCTAAAGGTTTTCTGAGCCATGCTTCTTTTATGATCCACTGGTACTATTTTTTCAACTTCCTTTGTTAAAATGATATGCTTTGTAATAATGCCATCATAATAATTCTATGATTTACTTATTTATCTCTGTGTACAAAGACTCTTTTAAGTGTCATCACCCTAATTTTCACTAGCCACAAGTCCTTTAGGTAGCTTATTAAATTATAGAAAGTTATAAAATTATAACTGGAACTTACAGTCTTTCACAACCAGTAAGTTGACTTCCTAGCCTATCTCAGAAAGTTTTGGGCAATTGATTCTAATTTGTTTTTCAACTTTTCTATATGTTTTTCATCAGAACAGTGTTCTATTTTATATGTAACTTCCTGGAGCTTCCTTGGTAGCTCAGATGGTAAAGAAAATCTGTGCATAAAACAGGAGCCTCAGGTTCAATCCCTGGGTCAGGAAGATCTCCTGGAGACGGGAATGGCTCCCACTTCAGTATTCTTGCCTGAAAAATCCCATGGACAGAGGAGCCTGGCAGGCTACAGTCCATGGCATTGCAAAGAGTCAGATATGACCGAGTGACTAAAGCTTTCACCTTCAGGAATATTGTAACATTTTTAAGGATTCAAAAAATTTATTACAGACTTTAGATTAGTTATTCCAACATGAATTTTGGTGTTAAAAGCTTCTTTCAGTGTATCATAGTGAAGACAGATGAGCTCCAGTTTGAACATTTTGGGAAATGGAAACTCCTGGTGAATCATTGTGAGTTAACTGCCTATCCTTGCATCCGTCAACTGTGAGAAGAATGGTGGAGTCCTATAAAATTGTGGGTCTCATGCTTTTCCCAGGTCAAATAACTTTGCTAAGAAGAATATGGTACCTTTAGCAATCTGACAGATCCTGGTCAAAGCACATGATTAAGATCAGGGATCATGTTTCACAGAAGGTGCTCTACTCATGAACTGTTATGTTGCTGAGGGCTGTTGAACTAAAAAAATAATATTTGAAGTCAAGTATAAAGGCAATGGCACCCCACTCCAGTACTCTTGCCTAGAAAATCCCATGGACAGAGGAGCCTGGTAGTCTGTGGTCCATGGGGTCGCGAAGAGTCGGACACGACTGAGCAATTTCCCTTTCACTTTTTACTTTCATGCATTGGAAGGAACTGGCAACCCACTCCAGTGTTCTTGCCTGGAAAATTCCAGGGACGGGGGAGCCTTGGTGGGCTGC
Source organism: Neotragus moschatus (assembly GCA_006410615.1). Lineage (NCBI taxonomy): Eukaryota > Metazoa > Chordata > Mammalia > Artiodactyla > Bovidae > Neotragus > Neotragus moschatus. Next base: position 10,818 of record SJYA01002592.1, read on the forward strand.
CATCTGTTGGGTCACACAGAGTTGGACACGACTGAAGTGACTTAGCAACAACATAGTGTAAAAAAAATTATAGAACTGGGAAAAATCTTTGTTGAATAACAAGCAGATACATACTGACACATATAAAATCAGTTATCAGTATCTTCATGTAGGTGCTGGAAAAGACTCTTGAGAGCCTGTTGGACAGGAGATCAAACCAGTCAATCTAAATGAAATCAACCCTGAATATTCATTGGAAGGACTGATGCTGAAGCTGAGGACCAATACTTTGGCCATGTGATGCAATGAGCCAACACATTGGATTAAAGCCTGATGGTGGGAAAGACTGAGGTCAGGAGGAAAACAATTGACAGAGAATGAGATTGTTGGAAGGCATCACCAATTCAAGGGACAGGAACTGGAGCAGTCTCCGGGAGATACTGAAGGACAGGGGAGCCTGGCATGCTGTAGTCCATCGAGTTGTAAAGAATTGAACATGACTTAACGACTGAACAACAGCATATAGCACTTTAAAACATGTAATTTTACCTTTAGAAAGAAATTAGAATACTCCATACACTTACAGATACACTAACCAAAAAAAAAAAAAAAAAAGAAATATCATACCAAAACTAAAAAAAAAAATTATTAACTCAGAAGTTATTTTTATAGATGTTTTACATTCACCTATCTATATGGCCTAATTGTATTTATGTATAGTGATGCTGGGAGGGATTGGGGGCAGGAGGAGAAGGGGACAACAGAGGATGAGATGGCTGGATGGCATCACTGACTCTATGGGCGTGAGTCTGAATGAACTCCGGGAGTCGGTGATGGACAGGGAGGCCTGGCGTGCTGTGATTCATGGGGTCACAAAGACTCGGACACGACTGAGCGACTGAGCTGAACTGAATTGATAGTATTAAATCTCATTAATTTAACCTTGGTTGAAATTTTTTATAAAATTACATTTTAATTAAAGGTTTCTGTTATTTATATAGTTATTTGAAGCTTTATATAATAAATAAATCACTGTAATAGATGTTTCTAACTTCTCAAAAAAACAATTGGTGACAACATGTACATTATGCTTAATATCTATTATAAGTGCCCATAGGGAAATGTGAACATTGATGAAATAGATGTAAACATAAATAGATGTGTGGCCTAAATATTTCAGTGTCTTTTTATGAAATGATTGTTGTTTTATGACCATTATTATATCAAATAATTTTAATATCAAATATTTTTTTCAGAGCACTATCAGCTATATGTTCCTGAGTCAGCTCAAGTCGGTTCAGCTGTTGGGAAAATCAAGGCAAATGATGCAGACACTGGCTCGAATGCGGACATGACCTACTCCATCATTGATGGTGACGGTTTTGGCATTTTCTCCATCTCCACTGACAAAGAGACAAGAGAAGGGATCCTTTCCTTAAAAAAGGTAAAAAAAAATACTGTTAGTGAGCTAAGCAAGTCACTTATTTTTCTATGAAAGCAAATTTGGCAAGACGTTAATAATGTATGTTTTCAAGTTATTAAAATGACAAAGTATTTCCTTTTTAATGTGTAATTACATTTTAATTATGATTATGTCTAACTGTTTAAATCATTTCTTAAGTGTTAGTTGCTGAGTTGTGTCTGACTCCACGACCCCATGGACTATAGCCCACCAGGGCTTCTCTGTCCATGGGATTCCTCAGTCAAGAATACTGGAGTGGGTTGTCATTTCCTCCTCCAATGTATCTTCCTGCAGGCAGATTCTTTACTATCTGCACCACCAGGGAAGCCCTATGTGTTTTAGTATGGTGGGAAGATCAGATGTAGAATACACTATGAATGTATTCCCTTATTTTTATTTTCAGATAACATAGTTATCGTAAATTCCAGTTCTATTAATATCATTATTTTATGTTATGCTAATCAAAGTAGTATTATAAGACTTTCCTACTTGATGGTCATGGACCTTTTAGTGAAGTCATTTACTTCTCATTACCCTCATTCTGTTTTATTCTTGAGAATTTGTCACCAGACTAAATCTATTGCTTTTTGCTTTTAAGAGAACACTCTGCTCATGCCTTTGTAATAATGAAGTAGAACACAGGCAATTAGCAAAGGAGAATTTAAATGTAACTTCTAAAGCAGTATACCTCAGTGTTTAAATGTTTAACAATNACCAGACTAAATCTATTGCTTTTTGCTTTTAAGAGAACACTCTGCTCATGCCTTTGTAATAATGAAGTAGAACACAGGCAATTAGCAAAGGAGAATTTAAATGTAACTTCTAAAGCAGTATACCTCAGTGTTTAAATGTTTAACAATTTCGGCTTGAAAATCTAGTAACACACAAGTCCCTAGGCCTTGCCTTCATTATATTTTGATTCAGAAAGGCTGGAGTGGGAGTGGGGAATTAGTCCTTTTTGAACAAGTACTCTGGATGATTCTATTGTATAGTATGTTGAGAAGAAAGGCTGAAAAATTATATTCTGATGGCTCAAATGGTAAAGAATCTGCCTTCAGTGTGGGAGACTTGGGTTCTATCCCTGAATTGGGAAGATCCCCTGGAAGAGGGCATGGCAACCCATTCCAGGATTCTTGCCTGGAGAATCCCCATGGACAAAGGAGCCTGGTAGGTCTTAGTCCATAGAGTCATAAAGAGTCAGACACGGCTGAACAACTAAGCACACACACTGTAATAGTGAAGTGACTCTATCAATATGTCAGTTTATCAACCATCTATTTATCTATTTGAATCTAGTTGTCATTTATTATATTATCTAGCTATCTGTCTAGATATCTGTGTGTTTTTGTATATATATTTATCTTTGCACTATATAACATCTCATTTATCCTTCCAATAATCATAATTTTATATTGATTTAAAATTGAAGATTAATATGTCTTTTGTATGTCACAAAAGGGGCCTGAGAAGCAGAGTTTAAAGTGTGCAAATACTTATGAAATAGTCATCACTGATCTATATATGATATTGATTCTNCTTTGGCATAGTCAATAAAGCAGAAATCGATGTTTTTCTGGAACTCTCTTGCTTTTTCTATGATCCAGCGCATGTTGGCAATTTGAGGTAAATAGGTGAGAGAACTAAAGGAAGAGGAAAACACAAAGAGAACCTGAGCAGGGTGGAATGTGGCACCATGAGAACCTAAATAACATCCTTGATTCTGGAGTAGAGAGAGTGAAGAAGCTAGTGCATAGGAAAACACAGAATTTTGTTACATTTTACCCAATGGAAAGCCACTGAAGCTATCTAAGCAGGAAGTGACAAGGTCTCATTTGATGCCTCTATTTCTAATGAATTTTTAAACTACAAGTGAATGAGATTATTTTAATTTGTTGCTGCATTCCCAATGTCTAGCATGTTTTCTGACACTGAATAATGACATAATGAATGGATATTGAATTGGCCAAAAAAGTTTGTTTGGGGCTTTCTATAAAATGTTAAGAAAAACTCAAATGGACTTTTTGGCCAACACAATACTATAGACTGAAAAATGAAACAAGGGATGTTTGCTTTTCATTCCTTGAATGGCTTATTCACTCAAATAAATCCAGGTAAGTGAATGAATAATTCTTTCTGAAAGATGAATCCTAAACCCTAGAGAACACTAGCATTTAAGAAACAAGCAGAAGGCAGGAAAGAAAGAGAGTCTTTGAAGAAATATCAGAATAAAAAGAGAATTTTATCAGTGAAAATTCCCAAAGGAGGCTGAATAGGAGGAATATAGTCATTAAAATATATGAAGGATTCTAGATCTATGAAACCATTTAGGATTATAAAAGTTAATTCAGCTCACCATCAGCATGTCATTTTCATTACAATAGAGAGTAACATCACATTTATTGAGTGTTTCCTCTGTGTCAGGAAGGGTTATAAGAGCTTATTCCCAAATCTTTATTGAGCTGGTACACATCATGGAGCCTCCCTGGTGGCTGAGTGGTAAACAATCTACCTGTCAATGCAGGAGTCTCAAGAGACTCAGGTATGATCCTCAGGTTGGGAAGATCCCCTGCAGTAGAAAATAGCAACCCACTCCAGTATTCTTACCTGGAAAAAAATTCCATGGACAGAGGAGTCTGGTGGGCTACAGTCCATGGGTTGTAAAGATTCAGAGTCGGACACGACTGAGTGGCTGAGTACACAGGCACACCTTTACCATTCCTTTAAACCTAACTAGAATGTTGTGTGGGCTTTCCTGGTGGCTCAGTGGTAAAGAATCCACCTGCCAGTGCAGGAGATGTGGTTTGATGCCTGTGTCAGGAAGTTTCCCTGTTGAAGGAAATGGCAACCCATTCCAGTTTTCTTGCTTGGAAAATCCGATAAACAGAGGAGCCTGGCAGGCTGCTATCCACGGGGTTGCAAAAAAGTCAGACATGACTTACCGACTAAAACAACAGAAATTGATGACAGAAAATTTGGCTCAGGAGTTTGTCTCTTTAGAATCTCAAAAGTTACTTGAATTACCTACTGGAAAGGAAGCACGAAGGAAACATCTGCTACAATGAAGAGAAGAACAAATTTACTGTAGTGTAGAGACTATGTATGGGACGCAAAGAAATGGGAGAAAAACGTTTAAACACACCATGCTCTTTGAGAAGGTTTGTAGTAAAGCCAGGGAGGCAAATAAATGAGAACATCATAAAATGAAGATTTTAATTGTAAATTGAGAAATGGAAAGTGTGTTGATAGCAGATGGATAAAAAGTCAAGAGACAAGAAACTGAGGATACTAAAGAGAGGGCAATTTAATTAAAAAGATGCTCTGAGGGAGAGATGACCCTGTTTGAGATATTGATTGCAGATGGAAAGAAAGAATTTTTGATAATATGCCTCCTTCTTGGACAGGATCAAATAGGAGGGAGAATTAAATTTTTGCAGATACATCTGCAGTGATCTTGCTGGACTATCAGAGAAGGCGATGGCACTCCACTCCAGTACTCTTGCCTGGAAAATCCCATGGATGGAGGAGCCTGGTACGCTACAGTCCATGGGGTCGCAAAGAGTCGGACATGACTGAGTGACTTCACTTTCACTTTTCACTTTCATTGTTCTTGCCTGGAGAATCCCAGGGACAGGGGAGCCTGGTGGGCTGCCGTCTATGGGGTCACATAGAGTCAGATACCAGCAGCAGCACCAGCAGCAGCAGCTGGAATATATGCAGGGGAATGAGAAACAGAGGATCCTTGCCAATTGAGAACTATTGTCTGTAGAAAGTAGGAAGTTTTATTATCTTTACAAAATGTGAGGGAAGTGGCAGATGGTGTGAATACACACATAATATAAAATATAAGTATATATTGTGCAGTTAAGAACAATGGGGATCTTATCACCCTTCATGGCCTCAATTAATTTCAAGTTGCTTGTGAAAAATGAAACCAAAATCATATGTATGCACGTGTGTGCACCTACATGTAATTAACATTCTCTATTCTATATTGCATACACATGCACATACACAAAAGGTATTTTCAAGGTAAGTGTTGTAATTTTGTTAAGTGATAATGTTAATGCTAAAAATAACATTGATATTTATGAGTCCAAATTATCTTTCACTTTTTTCCTGAATTTATTTTTTAATATAGTCTATACTTCCTCTAAAATCCAATGTGTGCATTTATCTCATTTCTTAATCCTTCAGATTAGGATTATCCGTTTTAGAGTTATTCCATTGATACATATATATAATGTTACAAACTATTGCAATTTGAAAATTAAGCTATGTAACTCTGTGGATTTTAACCTTCAAGAGGCACTCATACAGATGGCAGGAAATAGATAAAACAGTCCTTTCAAACTTGTTCCTTATTTAATCTCTAAGGCAGCTCACTTGAGCCAGCAAGGCAGAACAGCTAATCTTCCCAAAGATCAAAATCAGCCCTGCTCTCTAAATCAGTTTGCAGGAGCATCCGCAGATTCTTTCTATATCTTGCCTTCATCAGAAAATTGCCAAGTTGAATTCACTGGTCCATGGTGCTGTACGTTGTAAATACACTTTGATAACTTTCATTCCTTGTTTAATGGACCCTGACTGAGTGGAAAGGGGAAAAAGATAGGAGTAAATGCAAGTTGATGCATTCTTTCCTGTGACATAAGCCTCTGTACCCAGGGATGTGCTTTATAGTAGCCTCTCTAAGATTCAGTTCTTGTGGCCCCTATGTCAATTTGCCCTCTTTATAGAAGTTATTCCATTTTTTGGTTTGTTTGTTTTAACTGAAGGCTCCAGCCCAATTTTCTTTTATGACTTTCGACAAACAGTATCTGTAGTACCACTTTTCTTCTTCAAGTATACTTAATTGCAAAAACAACACCTTTTATTTTAAGTCTAAAATCTTAAACTTGGTTTTTAAGTCAGTGAAGGATGGTGGAAAATACCATCTTTACTGTTGGATGACAAATACATTTTGGTCTTGCCGTGTAAGAGATGTATGACATTATCACAAATCTCTAATCTTCAGTTTTCTTAATTTTAATGTGCTACAAAGTGATTGTTACAGAGAGATAAATGAAATAAAATAGTGCTCTAAGTTGTGCTTGGCTAATAAGCACAGTGATATTTCAATACCTGCATTTCTTCTTTTCTTTTTTTCTTCCTCTATTTGCACTGAATGTTAACTACACTTTCCAGAAATCTCCATGAGCTTATCTTACTGCCTTCCTTTATTTCACGTTATCTATACCACCTATAATCCCATAAAGAATAGCACATCCTATGTATATTTTTGTGAATTATATCAATATTTTCTCATTGAAGCATAGCTGATTTATAATGTCAGATTAGTTTCAGGTGTATAGCACAGTGATTTCTACAGACAATATGTGGAGGAAAACATGATCTGAGAAGATACATGCACTCCAATTTTCATTGCAGCAGTATTTATAATAGTCAAGTCATAAAAGCAACCTAAATATCCACTGATAGAGGAATGGATAAAGAAGATGTAGTACATATGTACAATGGACTATTACTCAGCCATTGAAAAGAATGAAATGATGTCATTTACCGAAGCATGGATGGACGTAGAGAGTCTCATACTGAGTGAAGTAACTCAGACAGGGAAGGAGAAACATTGTATGACATACCTTATATGTGGAATCTAAACTGAAATGGTACAAATCAACTTACAAAACAGAAAGAGACTCATAGAGTTAGAGAACAAACATGGTTTCCAAGGGGGAAGGGATAATTAGGGAGTTTGGCAAGATTATGTACAACACACACTGCTATGTTTAAAATGGATAACCAACAAGGTCCTACTGTATAGCACAAGGAACTCCACTCAATGTTAGGTGGTAACCTGGGTAGGAGGGGGATTGCAAAAGAATGAATACATGTAAAAGTATGACTGAATTTTTTTTGCTGTTCACCTGAAACCATCACAAAGTTGACTATACCTCAATACAAAAGTAAAATTTCAAAATAACCAAATAATAGAATATGCTTTCTTCAGAAAATTCCAGGAGTTGGCCACATTTTACACAATTGCAGTTCCATTTTTTATTAAAATATTGGTATCAATATCGTTATTACCATCCCATTTCCATGATGGAACACATGGATCACGATGTAATATAATAACTAGATCAAGGAATGGTCCTCTGAGTCATTTTTATTATGTAGGAAAACACCCAATACAATATTATAAAGTAACTAACCTCCAATTAAAATAAATAAACTTATATTTTAAAAAAAGTTATCCAGATAATTAAAAAAAAAGAAAACAGAATTTTAGGATCTTCTTGGACTCCATGAAGAAGTGAGTCTTAGAACAACTTGGCTAAATGCTGTTTTTGGTATCTGTCTTTTTATGATGGTTGCATAGTTCCAGAAAAGGAATATATTAGTGTGATTTAATGAATAGTAGAAGTGATTAATGAGAAACAATTAAAATGTTCCAAATATATAGAGCTGGCTAGAAAATGATTGATGGGGAAGATGATAACTTATCTACAGGAATATGAAATGTGTTCTTATTAAGGAGGGAAAAGTTTGATTTTATAAGTAAGAAAGAGCAATGATATGTGAAAGTAATTACTAGGAGTAATATGATAAAATTAAGAAATGAAAACTTAAGATTAAAATTGGAACCAATCAGTGATGGTGAACTGCATTAGAACATTGAAAAGTAACTAAAGAAAAGTAAGAGAAGCTCTACCACCTGGGGAAGTTAGAATTACACCAGAATAAACAGCTCTAACTGTCACAGAGGTGAGAGATTTTGCAAGAAAAGAGTTTCAAGCCTTTCAGTTTTTTAGCTTTGGGAGTCTGAATTAAGAAATTATAAAACTACTAAGAGTTTTAGTAGCAAGAATTAATGAAGTTATAATTAATGAATTAATAATTCATCTTCAGTGTAATTATAAACACTTGACAAGAGGCAAGAATGTATCCTTTAATAGTGAGGAAATTTTATTCTACTAAAAATCTGGCAGAAAGTGAAGAAGAGCTAAAGAGCCTCTTGATGAAAGTCAAAGAGGAGAGTAAAAAGGTGGCTTAAAACCTCAACATTCAGAAAATTAAGATCATGTCATATTTTCCCATCACTTCATGGCAAAAAGATGGGGAAAAGCGGAAACAGTGACAGACTTTATTTTGGGGGGCTCCAAAATCACTGCAGATGTTTATTGCAGCCATGAAATTAAAAGACACTTGCTCCTTGGAAACAAAGCTAGACCAACCTAGACAGCATATTCAAAAGCAGAGACATTACTTTGCCAGCAAAGGTCTATCTAGTCAAAGCTATGGTCTCTTCAGTAGTCATGTATGGATGTGAGAGTTGGACTATAAGGAAAGCTGAGTGCCTAAGAATTGATGCTTTTGATCTGTGGTATTGGAGAAGACTCTTGGAAGTCCCTTGGACTGCAGGGAGATCCAACCAGTCCATTCTAAAGATCAGTCCTGAATATTCATTGGAAGAACTGATGCTGAAGCTGAAACTGAAACTCCAATACTTTGGCCATCTGATGTGAAGAACTGACTCATTTGAAAAGACCCTGTTGCTGGGAAAGACTAAAAGCAGGAGGAGAAGGGGACAACAGAGGATGAGCTGGTTGGATGTCCAACTCAATGGACATGAGTTTGAGTAAACTCCAGGAGTTGGTGACGGACAGGGAGGNAACTCCAATACTTTGGCCATCTGATGTGAAGAACTGACTCATTTGAAAAGACCCTGTTGCTGGGAAAGACTAAAAGCAGGAGGAGAAGGGGACAACAGAGGATGAGCTGGTTGGATGTCCAACTCAATGGACATGAGTTCGAGTAAACTCCAGGAGTTGGTGACGGACAGGGAGGCCTAGCATGCTGCAGTCCATGGGGTCACAAAGAGTCAGACACAACTGAGTGACTGAACTGAACTGAAAAATCTGTTCCTTGTTAGTCATGAAGTTGGAATGTTATATTACACCCTTTATATGCTAGTTAGATTTCAGGCAGACTGTAACAGTGCTTAAGAGCAAAGCCTGTAGAGTTCCCACTACTACTAAGTCACTTCAGTCGTGTCCGATTCTATGTGACTCCGTAGACTGCAGCCCACCAGGCTCCCCCATCCCTGGGATTCTTCAGGCAAGAACACTGGAGTGGGTTTCCATTTCCTTCTCCAATGCATGAAAGTGAAAAGTGAAAGTGAAATCACTCAGTTGTGTCCAACTCTTACGGACCCCATGTACTGCAGCCCTCCAGGCTCCTCTGTCCATGGGATTTCCCAGGCAAGAGTACTGGAGTGGGATGCTATTGCCTTCTCCAAGAGTTCCCACTGCCTGAGTTCAAATCCCAAGTATATAACTAATAGGCTGTTGCCCCTGAATAAGTTTCTTGACTTCTATGTACTTTGTTTTCTTCATTTGTAAATGGAAACAATTGTAACTCACAAGAGTTGTGACCATTAAATTAGTCAATATATGTTAGTTGTTTAGTTCACACATAGGAATTAACTTCATAGTTTAAAAATAACATAGAATTTTTCATCCTTCAAATGTAAACTATAAAATAGCACTTTTCCATACTCTGAACAAAGCTATATTTGAAATTGAGGGAGGCTATTAATCACCCACCACGTACCAGGAATTATGCCAGATAACTAAAATGCAAAGACAAATTAGATAATATTTTCTCTCTTAGAGGAAACTGAATAGCCATGATACATTGTTATAATACAAGATGTCAAATGTTAATGGTATAGGTTTATTTAAGTTGTCATAAGCACTCAGATAAAAGAGGGCCAATTTTTTAAAGATGGAGGACAGTCTGGAAATATTTTCCTGGGAGATTTGTTTTAAGCATGTGTGAATACTTCCCATATACTCAGGAAAGTAAATGTGCGTCTCAGTCTTTATATCCAATTGNTTTTTTAAATAAGAAAAAATAACTAGAAAGATCCAGAGAAACTATTAATGCTGATTCAGAGCTAAAAAGATAAATGGTATAAACAAGCGGAATACTACAATTGAGAAAACAAAGTGGATAAAAATATCATAATAAAGGAAATGTAAACCAAAATAAATATGTGAAATGGTATTACAAGCAAAAAAAAGTAAATAATTAAAATTAAAACTGTAAAAATGAACTTTAGAAGTCTGTATAAAACCTTTTGCTAAAATTTCAAGATAATGTTAATTGAAAGCTTAAACATTTGTCAGATTTTAAAATAAGATATCAAGTTTAAGACCAGCAAGGTAAAAATAAGATGATGATAGATAAAAATCAATGGTACAAGATAGATTAAATACAAAGCAAACAAACAAAAAAGTAGTTTTTCAATTTAGCAGATTGGTAGAAAACATTTCCCCATTGGTTCAGGAGCAAAGAATCCACCTGCAGTGCAAAAGATGCAAGTTCCCTCGCTGGGTTGGGGAGATCCCCTGGAGGTGGAACTGGCAACACACTCCAGTATGCTTACTGGGACAATCCCATGGAGAGAGGAGCCTGGTGGGTTCCAGTCCATGGGGTCACAAAGAGTTGGACACAACTGAGAGACTGAACATCCACACAGCAAATATTTTAAGAAGTTAATGATTTAAGTTGAAGAGGAGATTCCCCTAAAGCAATATTAGCTTGACTGGGGGAAATATTCTTTTGTCCCTAATTATCATCATATTTATGGCTGTGAAAAGTCACTGTTGCTTCAGACGAGTTTCTATGATTTCTGCTGTAGATATTACTGCTAAGACAAACTTCATAGTTTGTTTATGAGTGGATAGATCGACCTAAACATATCCATATTTGTTTGTTTCGAAAATGGAAAAGGAAATATTTGTTTGAAAAGTGATGGGAGTCATAATATTGGAAATTTTATTTTTTCCCCACAGCCCCTGAACTATGAGAAAAAGAAGTCATATACCCTCAACATAGAAGGAGCCAATACACATCTTGATTTTCGCTTTTCTCACTTGGGTCCTTTTAAAGATGCTACCATGCTGAAGATCATTGTCGGGGATGTAGACGAACCGCCACTATTTTCCATGCCTTCCTATGTCATGGAAGTCTATGAAAATGCCAAGATCGGGACAGTTGTTGGCACAGTTTTGGCCCAAGATCCTGACAGTGCTAATAGCTTAGTAAGGTATGGTATACTTTCTCCTTTTAGACATATAAAGATTTTATTGTCTCTGATAATACTTAAATAGATAAATAATATTTAAAATGTTTATTTTCCATGTTATTTTCCATTCATGCAATTAAATGATAGTATCATCTGTTTCATTAACTGAGTAAATAACAGATGGGTTTCTGTCAAATTTAGCAGACATGTAGCTATCTTTATGAATATATTGGTGACCGCACAGATAATTTTTTTTCATTTGATAATAGATGCGGGCATTATTGACTGGAAAAATTTATAAAGAAATATTTCACTACAGATTAGAAACTCTTTGGTACCTTAGTAATAGGGAATATAAATACAGTGAAAAAAAGGTGAGTGTTTGGGACTAGCATTCATCTCTGAGTCCTTGTTCTGTCATAATGTGGTAAACCTTTGGGAAATTATCTACCTTTATTTCTAAAAGAAGAATACTAATATATACTTATCAGAGTTATTATGATTATTTATCAAGCAATGTGCTTTAAGTTCCAAGACAAGTGGCCTGCACCTNTGGGACTAGCATTCATCTCTGAGTCCTTGTTCTGTCATAATGTGGTAAACCTTTGGGAAATTATCTACCTTTATTTCTAAAAGAAGAATACTAATATATACTTATCAGAGTTATTATGATTATTTATCAAGCAATGTGCTTTAAGTTCCAAGACAAGTGGCCTGCACCTAATAGCCACTCAATAAATGCTAACTCGTCCAAGGCAGGTTCAGTTCAGTTCAGTTCAGTCGCTCAGTCATGCCCGACTCTTTGCGACCCTGTGGACTGCAGCACACCAGGCTTCCCTGCCCATCACCAGCTCCTGGAACTTAAGGCAGGTTAGAGATTCACCTCTAACGACAAGAAGACCAATGTGAGAATTCTGGTGACCTGATTTACTAGTTGTGTAATCTTATACAGTCATTTAACCTCACTAACTCTCAATATCAAGTAAATGAATAAGAAATGATATTGTTGCATGAATATTTTGACAGAATTAAATTACATTGACAGAAAGTACTTAACACAGTAAGTGCTCAATAACATTATTGTGGCATGTTTTCCTTGCATAATCAGAAAGATTTGTGTTTTAATTATGATAAAAATCAAAGAACTATGTAAATATATAAAACTCTTTAGTTACCTTGTATATATACCCTTGGATAATTCTAAGGCCCTAGAAGATCTGAAATCCTTAACAAATCTGTCTGCTTTTTCCCATCAAGGTTATATTCTCACTCTCTTTAGTTCTCATCCATTTTAACAAAAGCTAGTATGATAAATAGTCTCCTCAGAATCTATATGTAAAGGCTTTCAATTTCCTGTTATAGAAGAATGATTCTTTTTAAGTTTAAAAGAAATGACTGGAACACTCACGAATGGAGAGAAACAATGTTCAGAGCACAAAGTTATGTATTTAATAATTCTGTTTCATCTGTGAATGTAGAAGAATCACCCTGTTAGCTAATAACCCTTCTGTCACACTGACAACAAGAACTCAACATTGCTAGAAGCAGGACAGGCAAAGTATACAAAACAAACTGAATGNAAACAATGTTCAGAGCACAAAGTTATGTATTTAATAATTCTGTTTCATCTGTGAATGTAGAAGAATCACCCTGTTAGCTAATAACCCTTCTGTCACACTGACAACAAGAACTCAACATTGCTAGAAGCAGGACAGGCAAAGTATACAAAACAAATTGAATGAACTCAGTTGTGAACATTGATCTTTAATTAAGGGTTGCAAACAGAAGTTGATGTGCTTATTTGTTCAACCACAGGAAAACCCACTATGCTTCATCATTTCATGCAAGGCTATATGCATTTCATAGGGAAAATGTGCCTTTAAAACTAACTACATTAAAAGTTAACATTGTAAAATGTGGAAGTGTTACTCGCTTGGTCGGCCTGACTCTTTGTGACCCCATGGACTGTAGCCTACCAGGCTCCTCTGTCCATCAGATTCTCCAGGCAAAGCTACTGGACTGGGTTGCCATTTGCTTCTCCAAGCATTATAAAGGATACTTACAAATCAGTGGTCATTTACCTAAAGGAGCCAACATCTTTTGAGAATAAAAATATTTCATGCTATGAGTTTCATGTGAAAATATTTGATAAAGACGGGTAAGACTTTCTTTTTAAAACTAAAGCTTGATATCAATGATATATTCTACATTTGTAGTTAAAAGCAACAGGAGGCACGTGCAATTTAAAGTGATATCTAAAGCACCGTATCATACACAAATATTACAATATTCCTCATGATAAAGAAATTAAACACATACACACACAGAGCAGCTTGAAGTCCAGTGGAGAGAGAGAACAAAGATCTAATACAAATGCAGGGAACAAGGGTGCCTGATATCTTCTAGAGGGAATGAGTTGAGGAAGACTGATTTGAGGTTCAAAACCCAGGTTAAGGATTAGACAGGCAAAGAATAGGGAAAATAACTGCAGTTTGTTGTGTACACAAGGAGCTTAGGTTACCTGTGTGGGAATGGCAAATAATGAGGTTGTAGAAAAGAAGCTCAAGAGAGATTGTACAAAGGCTTTGCACTAAGCTAACATCTTGGAAATTCATCCTGGCAGCAATGTCAGTGGGGGGAAAAGAGAAATCAGAAATGCATGAGTGAGTTTAATAAACACAGTGATAGGAAGATGTACATTTCAAAATAAATAATAATGGATTTTCAAAATGTCAAAATGCTGTGAAGAGAGGAATGTATGTTCCCTAAAGATAGGCTAAAAGAGGAAACACTGAGGTCAGTGACAGACTTTCTCTCAGTGTTGCTTCTATATATCCCAATACACAAACAAACAAACAAAAACACTGATTCCACATAAAACAGTAGTCATCCAAGGGCAAAATCTCTGCTTCTGATATTTAGTTACTAAGTCATGTCAAATCCAGTTCCTTTGAAACCCCATGGACTGTAGCCCACTGGGCTCCTCTGCCAATGGGATTTCCCAGGTAGGAACACTGGAGTTGTTCCATTTCCTTCTCCAGGGGATCTTCCTGACCCAGGGATGGAATCTGTGTCTCCTACATTGGCAGGCAGATCCTTTACCACTGAGCCACCTGGGAAGCCCCAAAGTACCCCGTACCTGGGGACATTTGACAATGTCTGAAGAAGCGTTTGGTTGTCACAACTGAGGGAGGAGTATTATTCTCATTTGCAGGCAGAGGTCAGGGGTGGTCCTGAACATTTTACAACTCACAAATGAGTCCCCATAACAAAGAATTTTCTGGTCCAGAATATCAATAGTGCTGAGGTCGAAAAACCCTCACACAGAATTAACCAAACTGGATAGTGTGCTGGTAAAATTGGGGTGCTAATTATACTCATGGCAAATGTTGAAAAATATTTTGGGACAATGTATACCAGCATATGTGTTTCACATATATGCATATTCATATGAATGTTTCAACATATGCATTTTATTTAGCAAAAAGTATTTCTGTATAATTATTCCATTAGAGTACTCTTTGCCTCTGTAGTTGCTTTATATTATTGAGGGCATTTAATTGAACACCAGGTATGTTACACATATATGCCCAGTTTTTGCTATGCAAAACTGATGGGTATATGTCTCTAAATGCAGATATTGAGAAGCACAGATCTATTAGAATGTACATTTTTCTTTCAGCTTTGTTTTGGTTAGACAACTAAAATGAATCCTTCGAAGCTGTCTTTAAAAAATCAGACTGCATAGCTGGTGTTTGGGGGCATAATTTACATAATATTTGTTCTTGATTTTAATAAAAATGTGTCATTCACATGGGCCTCTAGGTGCTAACAGGGAATAAAAAACAGAAAACATTAACAAATACAAAAGCAATCCTTATTCTTCTAGCTTTCCCAGGGACCAAATGTTTGTACTAATTAAGGAAGTGCACACTGAAAAGATGTACCTTGCCTTGTGCCCTGAAATGCAATTAACTCCAAGTCTGCAGCATTCATAATGAAAGGAAGTTTAGCCTTACAGGCATTTGTGAAAAGCTTCCTGACTTGTCTTTTGTATTTTCAATTTTCTAAACTATTAGTAAGATTCTTCAGATTTTTAAGAGCAGACCATGTCCTGCTTTTGTCTCTTTTAACTCAAAACAAGGATGTGCAATTTGCAGCAGTATCACCATCAACTCTCTTAAAAATAAAAATCAGAACTGGGCTATTTGCCAAAGTGAAGAAACCTTTGTTTAAAAAGCCTGTGCTCACTTGCTGGTATTTTGCAAAAAGAATTCAGGAATTTCCTCAGTAGCTGCTGACATATGAGCACTCCTATGATGCGCAAGAGAAGCTAGAAAGCTTTCTGGAAATGTGATCCTGCATCACGTGACTATTTATTGCTTGTTATTTGTGGGTCAGAGGAACCAGAGATAAAATTGCCAATATCCGCTGGATTATGGAAAAAGCAAGAGAGTTCCAGAAAAACATCTGTTTCTGCTTTATTGACTATGCCAAAGCCTTTGACTGTGTGGCTCACAATAAACTGTGGAAACTTCTGAAAGAGATGGGAATACCAGACCATCTGACCTGCGTCTTGAGAAACCTATATGCAGGTCAGGAGGCAACAGTTAGAACTGGACATGGAACAACAGACTGGTTCCAAATAGGAACAGGAGTATGTCAAGGCTGTATATTGTCACCCTGCTATTTAACTTATATGCAGAGTACATCATGAGAAACACTGGGCTGGAAGAAGCACAAGCTGGAATCAAGATTGCCGGGAGAAATACCTATAACCTCACATATTCAGATGATACCACCCTTATGGCAAAGAGTGAAGAAGAACTAAAAAGCCTCTTGATGAAAGAGAAAGAGGAGAGTGAAAAAGTTGACTTAAAGCTCAACTTTCAGAAAACCAAGATCATGGTATCTGGTCCCATCACTTGATGGAAAATAGATGGGGAAACAGTGTCAGACTTTATTTTGGGGGGCTCCAAAATCACTGCAGATGGTGATTGCAGCCATGAAATTAAAAGACGTTTACTCCTTGGAAGAAAACTTATGACCAACCTAGATAGCATATTCAAAAGCAGAGACATTATTTTGCCAGCAAAGGTCCATCTAGTCAAGGCTATGGTTTTTCCAGTGGTCATGTATGGATGTCAGAGTAGGACTGTGAAGAAAGCTGATCACCGAAGAATTGATACTTTTGAACTGTGGTGTTGGAGAAGACTCTTGAGAGTCCCTTGGACTGCAGGGAGATCCAAGTAGTCCATTCTGAAGGTGATCGGCCCTGAGATTTCTTAGGAAGGAATGATGCTGAAGCTGAAACTCCAGTANGACATTATTTTGCCAACAAAGGTCCATCTAGTCAAGGCTATGGTTTTTCCAGTGGTCATGTATGGATGTCAGAGTAGGACTGTGAGGAAAGCTGATCACCGAAGAATTGATACTTTTGAACTGAGGTGTTGGAGAAGACTCTTGAGAGTCCCTTGGACTGCAGGGAGATCCAACTAGTCCATTCTGAAGGTGATCGGCCCTGAGATTTCTTAAGAAGGAATGATGCTGAAGCTGAAACTCCAGTAGTTTGGCCCCCTCATGCGAAGAGTTGACTCACTGGAAAAGACTCTGATGCTGAGAGGGATTGGGGGCAGGAGGAGAAGGGGACGACAGAGGATGAGATGACTGGATGGCATTACTGACTCGATGGAGGTGAGCCTGCGTGAATTCCGGGAGTTGGTGATGGACAGGGAGGCCTGGCGTGCTGCGATTCATGGGGTCGCAAAGAGATGGACACAACTGAGTGACTGAACTAAACTGAACTGATCTGTGGGCCAGGGGGTTGTAATAACATGCCCCTAATTTTTGTAACAAACCTAAGGAGGTTGCAGTATTCAGTTCAGTTCAATTGCTCAGTCGTGTCCATCTTTTTGCAACCCCATGAATCACAGCATGCCAGGCCTCCCTGTCCATGACCATCTACCGGAGTTCACTCAGACTCAGGTCCATGGAGTCCGTGATGCCATCCAGCTATCTCATCCTCTGTCATCCCCTTTTCCTCCTGCCCCCAATCCCTCCCAGCATCAGAGTCTTTTCCAACGAGTCAGCTCTTCCAATGAGGTGGCCAAAGTACTGGAGTTTCAGCTTCAGCATCATTCTTTCCAAAGAAATCCCACGGCTGATCTCCTTCAGAATGGACTGGTTGGATCTCCTTGCAGTCCAAGGGATTCTCTAGAGCCTTCTCCAACACCATAGTTCAAAAGCATCAATTCTTCGTTGCTCAGACTTCTTCACAGTCCAACTCTGACATCCATACATGACCACTGGAAAAACCATAGCCTTGACTAGATGGACCTTAGTCAGCAAAGTAATGTCTCTGTTTTTGAATATGCTATCTAGGTTGGTCATAACTTTTCTTCCAAGGAGTAAGCAAGTGTCTTTTGATTTCATGGCTGCAGTCACCATCTGCAGTGATTTTGGAGCCCCCCAAAGTAAAGTCTGACACTGTTTCCCCATCTATTTCCCATGAAGTGATGGCACCAGATGCCATGATCTTCGTTTTCTGAATGTTGAGCTTTAAGCCAACTTTTTCGCTCTCCTCTTTCACTTTCATCAAGAGGCTTTTTAGTTCCTTTTCACTCTCTGCCATAAGGGTGATGTCATCTGCATATCTGAGGTTCTTGATATTTCTCNTTTTTTTTTTTTTAATGAACCTGAGCTATACTGCAGATGTGTGACTTTTTGTTAAATTAAAGATGAGGCGAAGCTGCTGTAATATCCTACAGGGTGTATATTGATTACACTTTATCCTGTCTATTGATCATGGTCAGTAAAACTTATGAAAACAGCTGTTTCGGAGGCAAGATCTCAAGTATATTAGCTTCACCACTCACATTCTGTATGTACAAGTATCAGAAGTATGACAATGGAAAGGCATCTTCTATTATTTTAATCCAACTAATGTTTCTTCAAATATATCACTGTAAAAATAGATTTCCATTATACAAGTTTTAAATTAATTTTTATAGTGAAATGGATAGACTGTAATAAAAATAATAAGTGTCTCTGAGGACTGAAATTTTGTTACTGAAGTGAAAAATAACTTTTCTAATGTACTTTAACATAATAATCATTTTGAATCTATGCCTATAGGTAGCTTCTGTTGAAGAAAATTCTTGAACAAAGGTAATCATTATTGGGATTGACTACTTCCTATGGCCAAAACTTGTTTGCCTATTTGTTTGCCCAGAAATTCTAACAATAAAACTTTATCATATTTCAATGCAATGCACTTTCTTTCCACTTTGCTCATCACATTAAAGTGTATTTACTAGAAATATGAAGGTGCATATATTGAATGACAAAACAGAGAGTATCTGTAGGAATAAAAATGATAACCTAGGTTTATAAACACATAGAACTTTGCAAGTTTTAAATGAACCCATTTCTCAGCCAACATGAAGTTAGACATGGATTGAATATGGAATTGAACAGTTAAAGCACTCTAAGGAACTACTGGACAAATCTGACATAACACAAACTTAATTGCACTTCCTCTGGTCTATAGCTAGGGGATCACCAATCCCTCAGAGGCAACATCTAGTTGATCATTGATCATATAACTTCCATTTAGCATAAAGATCATTCTGATACCTAGTTCATGAAGGATACAGTGAACTTATAGTGGTGGTTGAGTTATAATGTGATTTGGAAAAGGANCTGACATAACACAAACTTAATTGCACTTCCTCTGGTCTATAGCTAGGGGATCACCAATCCCTCAGAGGCAACATCTAGTTGATCATTGATCATATAACTTCCATTTAGCATAAAGATCATTCTGATACCTAGTTCATGAAGGATACAGTGAACTTATAGTGGTGGTTGAGTTATAATGTGATTTGGAAAAGGAAATGGCAACCCACTCCAGTATTCTTGCCTGGAGAATCCCATGGACAGAGGAGCCTGGGAGACTACAGTCTGTGTCATAGACATAGAGTTAGTCATGTCCAACAAGAGTTGGACATGACTGAGTAACTAAGCACACACATACAATCATCATATCAAGTTTCTGAGATGGCGCTAATGGTAAAGAACTCTCCTGCCAACTCAGGAGACATAAGAAACACAGGTTCAATCCCTGGGTCAGGAAGATCCCCTGAAGGAGGGAACTGGAACCTACTGGATTATTCTTGCCTGGAGAATCCCCTTGGCAGAGAAGCCTGGAGGGTTACAGTCCATAGGGTTGCAAAAAGTTCACAGGACTGAAGTGACTTACCGTGCACACATGCAATCATCATACCAGAGTAGCCCTTGAAACTGCCTAAACATTCTCTCCCTAACTAACTTCCAAATAAACAGCTAAGCTTACTGTTTTTGCTACATATACCTGTGGATTTGCCCAAAGTGTCAGCTAGATGTACCATGAACTGCATTTTTCTTAAATTCAATCTGAAGTCTAAAAAAAGTGATAGATTTAAAAAAAAATCATAATTGTATTACACCTTAAAATTAGTTCCAGAACTATAAGCTAAATAAAATACTGTAAAAAGTGTACATTTGTCCTTTTCGACAGTGTTCAGATATCCCTCAATGAAAGAGAGGTGTAAACTAAGCACAAGCTGTGAAAAATAGTCTATTCTGGAATTATTCTGACAAATTTCAAACATAATATTGGGAATATGTATAAAGGGTAATATTAGGAATCTGTGACTCTGATATTGGCAGGTACTGACAAGCAGATTCTTGACCACTGAACCACCTGGGAAGCTTGTTCATCCTCTTAGCACTACTCAGTGCCATTTTAACACATATGCTAGAACTATTTTAGGAACAAATTTCCATAAAATTCATATTTACATTGTGCACGAATCGAGGCCAGAATCTGCAGCTTGTTAAGCACTGAGGAAAAGAATGTAGAAGATGTACCTCTGTGATATCTGAAAATGGGCCTCCCAGGTGGCCATAGTGATCAAGAATCTGCCTGCCAATGTGGGAGACACAGAAGATGTGGATTTGATCCATGGGTCAGGAAGATCCCTTGATACTGCAACTGCTAAGTCACTTCAGTTGTGTCCGACTCTGTGCGACCCCATAGACGGCATCCCCCGTCCCTGGGATTCTCCAGGCAAGAACATTAGAGTGGGTTGCCGTTTCCTTCTCCAATGCATGAAAGTGAAAAATTAAAGTGAAATCGCTCAGTCGTGTCTGACTCTTAGCAACCCTATGGACTGCAGCCTACCAGGCTCCTCTGTCCGTGGGATTCTCCAGGCAAGAGTACTGGAGTGGAGTGCCATTGCCTTCCCCTTGATAAGGAAATGGCAACTACTCCAGTATTCTTGCCTGGAAATACTATGGGACAGAAGAGCCTGGCAGGCTACAGTACATGGGGTCGCAAGACTGGGACATGACTGAATGACTAAACCACCACTATATCTGAAAATTGAGAAGTTTGTTTTGGGTAAATCACCCTGTCATTTTTCTCAACTCTTTATTTATCTTCAAGAACCAACCTATGCAGAAATGCACTGTGAGTTGAGTTTTCCCCACCAACCACCTCTAATCTCTCTCTTAAGCATTCTCTCATTAGTTTATCTGATGATACTATTGAATCAATATCCATTCCTTACCAAAGAATATTTTGTTTTTCTTTGGTAACAGAAAAGAACACTGTGTAACACTAGTGTAACACTGTGTAAAGTGAAAGCGAAAGTCACTCAGTTGTGTCTGACTCTTTGCAGCCCTATGGACCTTGGAATTTTCCAGGCCAGAATACTGGAGTGAGTACCTCCCTATCTTCTCAACCCAGGGATCCAACCTAGGTCTCCCGCTTAGCAGGTGGATTCTTTATCAGCTGAGATACAAGGGAACCCCAAGAATACTGGACTGGGTAGCTATCCCTTCTTCAGATAATCTTCCCTTCCGAGGAATCAAACCGGGGTCTCCTGTACTGCAGGCAGATTCTTTACCAAATGAGCTATCAGGGAAGCACACACACAAAAAAATCTCAAAATTCTAATCCCTCAGGTTTTGTGAAACTGAAAGTGTTAGTTACTCAGTCACCTCTGACTGTTTTAGGGACCCAAGTCACTTCTTAATTTTAAATGATTAACATTGAATGATTCCACTTATAACACTCCAAAATAATTTTGCATAGCTCTTTTCTGTCACATTTCTGTTTTCCCTTTTCTGACTTTTTATTACTATGGCTGGGTAGAAATACAAGGGTAGTTAAGCAGAGCTATTCAGTTCTACTTGAGTCAAAATTCAACTGCAACCCTATGAATAAAATTATTTGGCTCTAAGCACCTGTCTGAGTTCTAGCCTCTATGTTGTAGATTTCCAAGAGAATTAGGTCACATAGAAAACCAAGAAGTAAATATCATAAGTCTGGGACTCATGCTTCATATTATACCTACCGTTTAAATGTAAGTTAGCTATTTTTTTTTAATTTCAGATAAAAATGTATTTATTCTAAGTGTTTAACCACTATTTCTAGCACATATTGTTAGTAAGCTCTATGTGAAGAGCCTAAAAGAGGGGAGATTGTTCTGATAAAGGGACTACATATTTTCAGAGTCTTAGTTCAGCTTATGAGCAGAAGAAAACCCATTTTCCTCCAGACTGGCAGTTGTAAAATGATCAGATTTCTAAAATGGGGCTTGTCCTGCTATATTTCATAGAGGTGTATTGATAACAATGCAATCTGAACTTTGCTGATTGTTGCTGCAGAAAACATTGAGGTTGAATAATATTTTCAATTTCAGGTCCAACTTTCAAATCTAGTAGCTGTTGTTCTTAAAGTAACCCAAAATGGAAAATTTCTTAAAGACAGGTTACTTTAGATGATGTAATAGCCAGATTGCCAACTGATTACATTTTAAGGATGTTATTCTTTTCATGTGACAAGATTGCTCACATCTCCTTAGCAATCCAGCCTTCATCCTCACTCATCCTTGACATCAGGCCTCTGGGGAAGGATATTATGAGAAGATATTTTTGTGATATGAACTTAAGTCAAAGAAGGTAAATCAGTGTCAACATGCCTTGGCCTAATGCTTTGGGAAAACCCAGTGATATCTCTCTTCACCACTTTTCTATGGAGTCTGGATCTAATGTTTCTTGCAATCAGATTTCTTTTATACCTTTATCTTTTCCTGTTTAAACTGATTTTGCATGTTGAATTTCCTTTAAGTAACAGAATTGGTATTAGAACCATCGATGGCCAAAATGGCCAATTCCTTGCCTTGATCATACAGTTTCAAGTGATTTATTCTGTTATTTTCTGATGTTATTGTCACTTAGTGAGCTCCTAGATTTCTCGGGATGCTCTATAGCCTGGGTTTCTGTGGCACTGTCTTCTACCATGTTTCTGCGTGTGTGTTCATAGGTTTTTATGATGTTTATACCTTAGCAATATGCTTTAGATACTCTGTTAAAAGAGTATGCCTATGCTAAGCATGGGTTTTATTTCAATTATACTCTGTTCTAGAAAGTATGACAAAGTTTGTAATATTTCCATTACCACGATCACCTATCTTTTGAGATTTTCTTTAGGTTAAAATGAAAAGAGTTTCTCTGTTAATTTTAATAGAAATCCCTATTTTTGTGGCCTGAAACCTAGTCTGTTCACCTTCTCATGAATTTCATCTTTTTAGATATTCCCCTCATTACAATTTGTCATTCTTTTCAGCAAAGACAGTACTTAATATTTCCTGTATCAGAAAAAATTAATTTTTTGACTTCTCTGATGACATAAGACACCATTTTTTATATCTTCATTTCAGGTAATAGTATCCAATAAACTGTCAAGACTCATCAGCTTCATGTTTTCACATTCAATAGACTTTTGAATCTACCACAGTAAAAATTCCATGCTTTCAAATTTTATTGAAATTATTCTTTCCAAGTTAACCAGGGATGTCCATTCTGCCAAATCCAGTTCAACCTTTATATTCCAGTTTAACTTCTTGTAGAAGTGGACAACTCATCTGTCCACTTAGAACCCTCCTTTCTAAGAGTGCATCCTTACTATCCCAGTTTTCCTTCTCTCTGGGGCTGTTCTCCTTTCTCTGACACTTTCTCCTATTCAAAGACTGGACTCCTTTAGACTCAGAAGACTGGGAATTTTACTGCTCAGTCTTTCACTTCCTGTTTTCCTTACAGTTCTCTCCCAGATTAGACTGTTCCCATTACCTTACATTTAGACTGATGTAACTCGTTTATATTTTCTATTTATTCAGAAAGCATATTTGAACTCTACAACCATTTCTAATTTTCTAGTTTTTGTTCCACATTTATTTTTTTGGCATCTCAGACATAACATTGCAAAATCGTTGAATTCCTCCCACTCTTTTTTTTCTCAAAGGGAATTTTTTCCCCTAACTCTTTATCCAGCACCATGAACAGGCTTATCAATTACATGCTGGGTCAAATACAAAGAAACTACAAAAATTGAGTCATTTGTAATTTCTTCTTTATACTGATACCACGCCAACAGAAAGCTGTATAGTTTGTAGCCAGCGTATAGCACTATTTCATGTATTGTTCCATTTCCTACTATTATTTCGCATTTGTCCATGATGACATCATTTCTTTTCTGAATTTTGTTAAAATATTCTACAGTCCGATTCAAAGTAACCACTATAATTTTTCCAGAAGCTAAGTAAATCTATGTCCTTTGTTTAGAATGTTTTCCCATTTCTCTCATTAAAAAAAAAAAAATTAAAGACAATGTTTATCATGTGCTACAGGGCTTGCTTGTCCTGTGACCTAGCCATCCACTTCATTCATTCTGCCAGTTACATTAAAGCATCTATTTGTTTTTCAACCAAGTCAAGCTTTTTCTTTCATTTCGATCTTTGACTTTAGTCTGTTATATCCAAGTATTTTTCCCCTTGTACTTTTCACATAGTAGTTCGTCTTTTTTCTCTTCATGTGTTGATGAACTGTCACTTAAGCTAACATGGATATGAGAGGGAAGATGTATTAGAGGTTTAAGGAGAAAAGGAAACATTCTCTCCTTAAATCTATTGAGGAATAGTGTGGAACATTTCGAGAACATATGATGATTGTTGACTATATTTTGTATTCACATTTATGTTACTTAAATATTGCTGAATAATGTAAAACTCCCAAATTCAAGGCTATAGAGAAATGTCATGTATAACCACATTGTATGTGTCTGTGAGTTAACCGAGGATTGGCTGAATTTGGCTGGCTTCTGTTTGCCAACTGTGCTACCTCCAGGACATTCAATCCTGCATCTGCTCATTTGTTAGGTAGCTCTGCTCTATGAGGGAACCGGACAACTCTGCCTGTGGGGTTCATCTTTCTTCTGGGGATCAGTAGACTAGTCCTGGCATGTTCTTCTTATGGCAGTGGCAGAGCATAAGAGGAAACCTGGACCCAGACGTGGAATAGGACACCATCACTTTCAACTCATTCTATTGCCCGAGTTAGCTGGAGGCCAAACCTAAGGGAAGAGAACCCTGAAAAATCACATGAATTAGTGAGAGAAGAAGATTTGTGGCTGATAATGCAACCTACTTCCTGTTTATTCATTTTATAATTATTTAACTAAACAAGGTGCTAGGTGATGTGGACATGATGTTTATTAATCAAAATGTTTTGGTTTTTATTTTGTATATATCTTCAAACTTCAGCTATGATGAAATTATAAGGTAAATTAACCCCTGACATGTTATCCTAAAAAAAAAAAAATTGTACATACAGCAATTAGAAGTTTTATTAAAGGTTCAATTTTTTCCAATGTACTATGAACTTCACAGAGACAGTTTTTTTTTTTAATCTTTCCCTTATTAATTACTGCAGTTTTGCCATCTACTACCTCCTATTCTGCTCATAGAGTTTAAAGTTTCACTTTTTTAACTTTTTGAATTAATAATTAAATTGAATATTAAGTAAGGACAGATAGGAAAATAATTAATATCAGTCTACGCAAATATAAAATGGATGGGCAAAATGGAGGACCAAATACAGAAAGTTAAAATGCACAGTTCAATATTTGAGTATAACAGATTTAATACCTCCCTTGTTTCAGTTTTCTTTATCATAGCACCAGGTAAAAGAAGATTTATCCTTGTTTGTTTGTTTGTTTTCTTTAGATACTTCATTGACTACAATGCTGAAGATGATAGATTTTTTAACATTGATGCCAACACTGGAACCATTAAGACCACCAAGGTTCTTGATAGAGAAGAAACTCCATGGTACAACATCACAGTTGCTGCTTCAGAAAATGGTGAACTTCTTTATTTTATGTACCATAGAAAAGATGTCACTTAAACATGAAGACTTATGCTGAGATTTTCTCCAGAGCAGAGCTTTTATGATTTTTTTTTTTGAATGCACTTAGCAGAGTGCACAGAATGTATTAGACACAATTACTCACTGTCAGATGCGATTAGTAAATATTATATCTTTTCCTTTACTATGATCTCTGCATAGTGATAGAAACTTGATATCACAGAGGACTTAGTCTGCATCACTTAATCAAAATATCTAATTCTCTTCTTCATTGTGAGACTTGCTTTGTCATGTGCTTATGCCTTACTTAAGTAGAAGAAGAATGCTTCATATATACTGAAGCAGTTAGGAAAATAAAGAGAAGAAAAGAAAATTTAACATTTTACTTGAATGATTTTATCAATACAACACCTTTCTTCAAGCTTCAATTGACTCTTAGAAATTTTACAGTAAAGGAATAACTCTTGATATTTCAACAGGCAGGTCTAAGTCATTTTTAACAAATGTATACCACCATAAAACTGAGGAAGGCCATTGTTTGATCCTCATCCAGAACATTGCATTGTGCTCAATAACCACATTATAAAAAAAAAAGTATAAATATCAACAATTATCTCAGAGTTCAAAAGATGTGCATAAATGTTTTCAGATGAAATTAGAATAAAGCTCTAGGAAAATGGATCTGCTATCAAGAAATTGAAGTATGTATTTCAGTTCAGTTCAGTTCAGATCAGTCACTCAGTCGTGTCTCCGACTCTTTGCGACCACATGAATTGCAGCACGCCAGGCCTCCTTGTCCATCACCAACTCTCGGAGTTCACTCAGACTCACGTCCATCGAGTCAGTAATGCCATCCAGCCATCTCATCCTCTGTCATCCCCTTCATCTCCTGCCCCCGATCCCTCCCAGCACCAGAGTCTTTTAATGAGTCAACTTCTAGCATGAGGTGGCCAAAGTACTGGAGTTTCACCTGCAGCATCATTCCCTCCAAAGAAATCTCATAGCTGATCTCCTTCAGAATGGACTGGTTGGATCTCCTTGCAGTCCAAGGGACTCTCAAGAGTCTTCTCCAACACCACAGTTTAAAAGTATCAATTCTTCAGTGCTCAGCTTTCTTCACAGTCCAACTCTCACATCCATACATGACCACTGGAAAAACCATAGCCTTGACTAGACGGACCTTTGTTGAGAAAAAATTCAAAGGTATAAACTGCCCCAAGTTTACTATTATACATGAAAAATGAAACTGAAAGCATTAGTTGATCCATCATGTCTGACTTTGTGTGACCCCAGGGACTATAGCTCCCCAGACTTCATGGTCCAAGGAATTTTCCAAGCAGGAATACTGGAGAAGGGGATGTTATTCCCTTCTCCAGGGGATCTTCTTGACCCAGGAATTGAAACTGCATCTCCTGAATTGTAGAGAGTCTCCTGTATTTCAGGCAGATTCTTTACCATCTGAGGCACCAGGGAAGCCCCGTATTGTATATATCATATATATGTGTGTGCACTCAGTCGTGTCTGACTGTTTGTGACTCCATGAACTATAGCCTGCCAGGTGCCTCTCCGTGGGATTTCCCAGGCAAGAATACTGGAGTAGGTTGTCATTTCCTTCTCTGGGGATCTTCCTGACACACGGATCAAACCTGCATCTGTTGCATATCCTGCATTGGCAGGTGATTTCTTCACAACTAGAGACACCTAGGAATCCCAACTTACAGTGCCTTTTAAAGGATTTCAATATATTCATAAGAGAATTATAAACATTAAAATTTAGAAATACTTCATATTGGAAAATATACAGTTCAGTTCAATCGTTCAGCTATGTCTGACTCTTTGCAACCCCATGGAGTGCAGCATGCCAGGCCTCCCTGTCCATCACCAACTCCCCGAGTTTACACAAACTCATGTCCATTGAGTCAGTGATGCCACACAACCATCTCATCCTCTGTTGTCCACTTCTCCTCTTGCCTTGAATCTTTCCCGGCATCAGGGTCTTTTCAAATGAGTCAGCTCTTCGCATCAGGTGGCCAAAGTATTGGAGTTTCAGCTTCAGCATCAGTCCTTCCAATCAACACTTAAGACTGATGTCCTTTGGGATGGACTGGTTGGATCTCCTTGTAGTCCAAGGAAATCTCAAGAGTCTTCTCCAATACCACAGTTCAAAAGCATCAATTCTTTGGCGCTCAGCTTTCTTTATAGTCCAACTCTCACATCCATACATAACTACTGGAAAAACCATAGCCTTGACTAGATGGACCTTTGTTAGCAAAGTAACGTCTCTGCTTTTTAATATGCAGTCTAGGTTAGTCATAACTTTCCTTCCAAGGAGTAAGCATCTTTTAATTCTTGGCTGCAGTCCCCATCTGCACTGATTCTGGAGCCTAAAAAAATAAAGTCTGCCATTGTTTTCCCAACTATTTGCCATGAAGTGATGGGACCAGATGCCATGAAGTGATGGGACCAGATGCCATGATCTTAGTTTTCTGAATGTTGAGTTTTAAGCCAACTTTTGCACTCTCCTCTTTCACTTTCATCAAAAGGCTCTTTAGTTCTTTGTTTTCTGCCATAAAGATGGTGTCATCTGCATATCTGAGGTTCTTGATATTTCTCCTGGCGATCTTGATTCCAGCTTGTGCTTCATACAGCACAGCGTTTCTCATGATGTACTCTGTATATAAGTTAAATAAGCATAGTGACAATATACAACCTTGACATACTCCTTTTCCTATTTGGAACCAGTTTGTTGTTCCATGTCCAGTTCTAACTGTTGCTTCCTGACCTGCATACAGATTTCTCAAGAGGCAGGTCAGGTAGTCTGGTATTCCCATCTCTTTCAAAATTTTCCGCAGTGTATTGTGATCCACACAGTCAAAGGCTTTGGTATAGTCAATAAAGCAGAAATAGATGTTTTTCTGGAACTCTCTTATGTAAAATGAAATTATATTATTTCTTCTGCCCTCAGAAGATATAAGAAATTTTTACAAAATATTCAAGCTTCATTTAGAAATTCTTTACATACTGCATGATTTACCTTTTTACAGTGTATAGTCTAATGACTATTAGTATATTCAGTTATCCATCAGTTGTCACAGTAGATTTTAGAATGCATTGACTACTTCAGAAAGAAATCCTGTGTCCCTTAGTCATCACGCTCTAATCTCTCTAGCCCATGCCTCAATCCAAGGAGCCACCACTCTAGTATCGGTTTTTATAGATGTCTTTTCTGTTTAGACTGCTGTAACAGTAGGTCATAAACCTAGTTCTTAAACAGCAAACATTTATTTCTCACAGTTCTGGATGCTGGAAGTCCAAGATCAAGGGGACAACAGATTTGGTGTCTGGTGGGAACACAGTTTCTGTCTCCTAGTGGTGTATTCACATGGTGCAAGAGCAAGGGATCTCTCTACGATCTCTTTTATAAGGGATCTAATCTCCCTCATGAGTGTTTCACTCTGAATTTGGTGGAGAAAAAAAACATTCAGTCTTCAGCAATAGTTTTTCCTTTAATTGGTATCTTATATAAAACAATCACATAACATGTCGTTCTTTGTGACTGGCTTATTTCACTTAGTGCATTATTTTCAAAGTTCATTTACATTGTAGCATGTATCTGTGTTTCATGCTTCTTTAGTGCTAAAAAGCTTTCCTTTATTTGAATATATTGTATTTTATGTATCCATTCACCACTTGATAGACATTTGGGTTGTTTCCACTTTTTGCCTAATTTGAAGAATGTTGTCATAAGCATTGATATGGATGTTTTTGTGTGAATGACTTTTCATTTCTCTTGAGTATTTCGCTAAGAGTGGGATTGCAGAGTCATACAGAAACTATGTTTAAATCTTTGATGAATTGCCAGACTGTTTTCCAAAGTGACTAAATTTTACATTCACAACAGCACTATATGAGTGTCCTAGTTATTCTATATTGTTACCAATATTTAATGTTCCATACTTTTTTGATCATGATCTTTCTATCAGATGTGAGGTGATAGCTCATTGTGGTTTATGCACTTTTATAATGTCTTTTATCACAAAGCAATAAAGTTGCTCCAGCCTTTTCTATTCTACCTGAATTTTTCATGTGTTCACCTGAAAAATCAACTCAAGTGGTTTCCATTTAGATTACTTTTTCAATATAATATTTCTCTTTGAAAATAAGGGTTTGCTAATTACTTTTAAATGAGTATTATAAATACTACGTGAATGGATTCATTTGTTATCATTCTGGTTAATTTTCATTTTCAAAATGGCCAGAATAGTTCTAGAATTGCATGTGCTTACTTAGCAAGAACAATAAAATAACTGCCATATGATAAAGCCTCATTTAAAATTAGTTTTAAAATAAAGGAACAAGTGGATTGATAAATTGAGACAGATGTAATGGAGATACTGAAAAGTTTCCAAAAGGATTGCATAGTTATTCTTGCAATCAGGCTCCATGTATAGAAGATGGAAGGGGAAAATCCCTGGAGAGAATATTTGCTTGTCAGAAACAGTAAGGACTTATTTTATAACATCAAATTGAACTCCAGAGGTATTTTTATCAGAAACTTTACTTTCATTCACTTAAATCTCATCTCAACCCATATAATATTTGCATCAAGACAAAGCTACTTTGTAAATATACATGAGTTCAAGGGTATCATGAAAAGTATATTATTTGCAATCATTTCCAAAGGAAACCAAAGGAAAGGTTAATTTTTACTAAGTAGCTTCTTAGGTATGTACTTACTTTCTTTCTTTTTTTAATTTTTACTAATTGGTAGATTTCATATGGGAAATGAGTTAACACACATCTACTAAGTAAAACAGTACGGTGAATCGTAATATCATAAATTTTACAGTTGGTAATAAAGAAGCCTTAGAGACACCTCAATGAGCATTACCAAGATATAATTTAATCCTAATCATAAACAGGTATGTAGAAAGAATGGGCCCTAGTTAAGATTTTATAGCTATACTGGGAGACTGTGCTTAGAAAAGTGCACATTCACTTACTGATGGCTTGGCCTAAGTGCCTATTAAAATAGAGTTGGGAGCTCTTCCACACAGAATTGTTTGTAAGCATTAACAGGAGCTATGTCATAAAAGTATTTTCTGGTATATTTCATTTGGGATACTTTTTCAACAGGACTTTTTAAAAGGCTGTACTTTAGTGCATTTTAGGTTTAGCAAAATTCAAAGAAATGGACAGCGATTTCCTATGTATCTTCTGCACCTATACATGCTTAGCTTCCTCCACTATCAATATCCCCCACCACAGTGATGCATTTGTTCCAACTGATGAGCCTGCACTCACACATCATGATCGATGCCTATAGCTTGTTGTAGGGTTAATTCATTATTCTATGGTCTTGGACAAATGCATAATGGCATATACCCACTAACATAATATCATATAGAGTATTTTGACTGCACTAAAATGTTCTGTGCTCCATCTGTTCATCTCTCCCCATCTCTACCCCTGGTAACCACCTATCTTTTTACTGACTCCATAGTGTTGCCTTTTCTAGAACATTATATAGTTGGAATCACATGGTATGTGGACTTTTAGGTTGGCCTCTTTCACTTAGTAATATAGATTGAAGTCTGTTCAAATCTTCCATGTATGTTCCAGTTTTGATAATGCATTTCTTTTTGCACTCAGTAATATGAAATTGTCAGCCTGCACCAGTTTGTTTACCCATTCATCTACTGAAAAACATCTTGGTTGTCTCCAAGTTTTGGCAATGATGAAATAACGCTACTATAAATATACATGTGTAGGTTTTTGGGTGGACAGATGTTTTCAGCTCCTTTGGGTAAATACCAAACTTTGCAATCCCTGGATCATATGGTAAAAGTATGTTTAATTTTATAAGAAATTAATACTGTCTTTTGAAGTGCCTGTGCCATTTTGAATACCCACCAGGTATGAATGAATAAGAGTTCCCATTGTTCCACATTCTAACTAGCATTAGGTGGTGTCATTATTTCCTGGATTAGCACCACTCCAATAGATACATATTGGAATATTGTTTTAACTTGCATTTTTTTCTGATGATATATATGTGGGGCATCTTTTCATAGCATTACACCATGTGTGTGTTTTCTTTGGTGAAGTATTTATTAAGATCTTTGGCCCATTTTTTAAATCATGTTGTTTTCTTAACATTTAATTTTAAGAATTTTTGGCATTTTTTTGGATAACTAATTTATCAGATGTGTCTTTTGCAAATATTTTTTCCCAAACTTTGTCATATCTCCTCATTCTCTTGACATTGTCTTTCAAGAGCAGAAATCAAATTTTTTAAAATCTTAATGTAACAATTTTGAGGAGACTGTTGTTCTATGAAATTATAATTAGAAGTTAATGCTTTAATATAGTCTACCCACTACCTAGGGGCTTGTAGCAGTAAGAGAAACGTTCTTCCTCTGGGCAGATGGAGCAATGCACCTGATTTAAGAGAGAACAGGAGCAAAGCACCTTTGTGCAAAAGAAAAAAAAGCAGCAACTCCCAAAATCTTGCTGCTTTCTTGAGGTGAACAGGCCTTATGCTAGAAGACCATGTGGAGGTTGAGGGTGCCACAGCTGGTCATCCATTGAGCATGCAGGTGGGGCTCAGATGCAATGCAATTGTTAATTACATGGTGTTTGGTCTGCCTTCTTTCATCCTGTGGTTTTTAGGTCACAGTGATTATTCAGTTGCCCAGTCATGCAAGAAAGGCAGGAATCTTGGGTCTGGTCTATGATTATCTTTTACTTATTGTTCAGTTCCTAAGTTGTGTCTGACTCTTTGTGATCCTATGGACTGCAACATGCCAGGCCTCCCTGTCCCTCACCATCTCCCAGAGCTTTCCCAAACTCA
Organism: Neotragus moschatus; assembly: GCA_006410615.1. NCBI lineage: Eukaryota > Metazoa > Chordata > Mammalia > Artiodactyla > Bovidae > Neotragus > Neotragus moschatus. The sequence continues at coordinate 43,452 of SJYA01002592.1, forward strand.
TGTCCATTAAGTCAGTGATGCCACCCAACCATTTAATCCTGCCCTCCACTATCTCCCAGAGTTTGCTCAAATTCATCTCCCCTGAGTCAGTGGTGCTATCTAATCATCTCATCCTGTTGCCCCAACTCCTTGTGCCCTCAGTCTTTCCCAGCATCAGGATCTTTTCCAGTGAGTTGGCTCTTGACCTCAAAGAGGTGGCCAAAAGTATTGGAGCTTCAGCTTCAGTAACAGTTTACTGCTGTAGCTAAACATAAGTAACAGCTATTTTCACTGATATTTTGTGCTTTACAGCCATGTCATTCTAAGAAAAATCCCTGTGAAATAGAAAAAACAGGCATTATTCTTGCTTTATAAAAAAAAAAAAAAGAGAGAGACTCATACAAATCTGAATATTCTTGTTCCTAGATCTGTGTTCATTCTATGTCAGCTGATGTTCATTGAACCCAAGTACTCGTCAAGTATTTTAACTGGTTGAGATTTATCTTATTATTTTGAAAATTCATTCTGTGACATAGGATTATTTTCACCATCTTAAAGAATACACTAGGAATCAAATTAGTTCAATATATATGTCTTTGGTCAGGGGAATAGAAAGTGGTGTCTCATTATCATGTATCAGAGTTCTCAGGAAAGAGGACTTTCTTAATAAATTCCTGCAGAACATTTCTGTTACAGCTAACAATGTAATCCATAATAGAACTATCTGGTAACTTCTATTACTTTTCTATTGATATGTAACAAATAGTCACATGATTTCTGTAGGTCAAAAGTCCAGGAGGGTTCAACTTAGTCCTCTGCTTTCAATCTGGAAAGACTGAAGTTGTGTGTCAGCTGGGCTGGTGTTCTCTTATCTAAAGGCTCCAGGGAAGAAACTGATTTCATGCTCATTTCCCTCATTGGCAGAATCCACTTCATTGAGGATGTAGGTGGGAGGGCTATTTTTTTCCCCCCCCCTGGATCTTAGCTGGGAGAGCTTTCTCCTTTTAGAAGCTGCCTGAATTTCTTCTTCAAGCAAGCAGTTGTGTGTCAAGTCCTTCTTATGTTTGAATCTCTTTAATTGTCTCTTCTGCTACCATCTGGAGAAAGTCTCTGCTTTGAGTGGTTTTTCGCCTGATTGAGTCAGGCCCACCCCAAAAATCTTTGTACATTAAGCTCACCTTCCTTGAGACTTCAGTTACATCTGCAGAATTCCTTCACAACAGGACCCAAATTAATGTCCAGTTGAATAATCGAGGGACAGGAATCGTATGCTAGAATCTTTAGAATTCTGCTTCCCATGACCCTCAAATGTCTGTAAAATTTGGGAGAATTTTTTTATAGAATAATAAATATTCTTTCTAATTTGTATGTCATGGCTTACTTTTCCTTTTATATGACTTCTCAGTAAAATAAAGGCACTAGTAGGCACTCAATAAGTAGTTCTTAACGTGTTTTTTCAAACGAGTAGCTCTCATCTCCCTCCATTTCCTTGTTAATGCCTCAGTTCAGGATAATGTATATTTTTATTCTAACTGCTTTTCAGAAATGCCACTGTGTTCATCAGTTCATAATAGCTAAGTTCAATGAGTAGTCTTCATTTCTTATCTCCCTGATTTCTTTGTGATATCTGACTATGTTAATCATCCTCTTTCCTCTTGGAATGTTCTACTTCCTTGGCTGCTATTCTAGTACTTTGGAATGCTGTACTTTATCATCTGTGTTCTAAAGAATACATTGACTGACTCACTCAGAATGCAGTAATAAATGATACCTGCTAGGGAGTGTAGTATTTTAGGGGCTAATCATATAGAGGGATTATTTTGTCTTTGAGGAATTTAACAGCCTAATGCAAAAGACAGGGTAGCTGAATAATTGCATTATGGATAATTACTGTGAGGATAAGTTTTCTTAGGGATGAGAGAAGCATGAAAACATGGTGACTTAATCTCTTTGTGAGGACCAGTGAAGATTTCATAGGCAGTACAATGCTTGGATTGAGTCTTGAGGTAAAGGATGAATAAAGGTTAGCCTGCATTCTGCTCTCAAAATAGTGGCTCAGATGGTAAAGAATCTGCTTCCAATGCAGGAGACCTGGTTTCTATCGCTGGCTTGAGAAAATCCCCTTGAGGAGAGTGTGGCAACCCACTCCATTATTCTTGCCTGGAGAATCTCCATGGACAGAGGAGTCTGGCAGGCTATAGTTCATGGGGTCTCAGAGTCAGACACAACTGAGTGACTATGCATAGCACAGAAAAACAGAACAAATAGGATTCAGAAACAAAGTGAAAGTCACTCAGTTGTGTCCGACTCTGTGACCTGGTGGACTATGCACTCCATGGAATTCTCCAGGCCAGAATAATGGAGTGGGTAGCCTTTCCCTTCTCCAGGGGATCTTCCCAACCCAGGGATTGAACCCAGGTCTCCTGCATTGCAGGTGGATTCTTTACCAGCTGAGCCACAAAGGAAGCACAATAATGTATTAAGTAAGTATGCTATTTACCTGCAATAAATTTTAATAAAATAGAATTAACCCCACTGAAATAGTGTTCTAATGTCACACTAAGTTGGGAATTGTTGATGCAAGCCACAAATATTAGGAAGCAAACTAAAGACAGGTGAGCATGAAAGAATTCTGATGGCCATAAGGCAGCCAAGTATGTTAAGTAATTCTATGAAGATGCTGAATATAAAAGTTAATATTTGGGAACTCTGGGGTTTTCACGTTCTTGTTTAGTTGCTAAGTCATGTCTGACCCTTGTGACCTCTTGGACTATAGTCCGCCAGGTTCCTCTGTCCATGGGATTTCCCAGGAGAGCCTACTGGAATGGATTGCCATTTCCTTTTCCATAAGAACCAAAAAGGATATTTATTATGAGGATTGTTTAATGTTGGCTCATGCAGTTATTGAGGTTGGCAAGTCTAAAATCCTCAAATCCCCTGTCCTACATCAAACTTTCTTGCCAGAACCAGAACCAGTGCCTCAAAAGTCATCAGGCAAGATAATTCTCTCTTATCAGAGGGAAAGTCAGCCTTCAGGTCTTCAACTGATTGGACAAAGCCCACTCACATAATGAGAACAAATCTGCTTTACTCAGTCTCACAATTTAAATGCTAATCTTATACAAAGACAGCCTGACAAAATCACACAGAATAATGTTTGACCAAATATCTGGGCCCTCCATGAATTAGAAACTATGGCCCAGTGTCTTGGGTTTTATCAGACCTTCTAGATGATTTTCATGCATACTAATGTTTGAGAACAACTGACCTATGTGATTCTAATGTAAATTAAATTCAAGAAGCATTGTTGTATTCAAGAATTTGATTTATATCATGGTTCTATTAAGAACTACTCTCATGGGCATACACATATGCACACACTCACTCATAAACATACACACATCCTGATGGAGTAATAAACTTCAAGTAGGGCATATGTGGCCTTTTTCCTCCTTGTGGCTTTTTTTTAAAATTTATTTTTTATTGGAGGATAATTGCTTTACAGAATTGTGCTGTTGTTATGTGGCTTTTGTTTATAATATTTGGTCTGCTCTCAGCTGGCTAAGCTGCTGCTAAGTCATTTCAGTCGTGTCTGACTCTGTATGACACCATAGACGGTAGCCCACCAGGCTCCCTCATCCCTGGGATTCTCCAGGCAAGAACACTGGAGTGGGTTGTCATTTCCTTCTCCAATGCATGAAAGTGAAAAGTGAAAGGGAAGTCGCTCAGTTGTGCCCGACTCTTCAGGCAAGAGTACTGGAGTGGAGTGCCACTGCCTTCTCCATTAATCCTCTGAAAAATGTATATCACACTTTTAGCCACAGACCCTCAAGTAGGCCATGTCCTTTCAATAGTTTTATAATTCTTTCATCTCTTAAAGACTTCTCATTGTTTGCTGCTTTACAAACAATTATTTTCTTTCAATAACTATTTCAAAAGTCACAACATCATTGAAATCTTTCTCAACTTCTCAGGCATATTTATTTTCATAGCTCCTTATCTTCTATACTCTGTGTAGACCTTAGAATAATGTTCATCACTTATACTCTCATAGTCTTAAATCTACCATTTATATTTTATTGTAATATTTTTCATCTATACTACATTGTGAACATCTCAAATCTAAGAATCAGGTCTATTTTATCTTTATTAGAGTAATCCAAACTTCTTAGTAAATTCCCTGACACATAGAACTGGGTTAATAAAATTTTGTTAAGTTCATGAATATTATTTGTCTTCATTTCTTAGCCCACATTAATTACCCAACAACTCCATCATTCACTACATATTGCAATGATCACTGTGCATTTTCCAGTTTACCTAAAATATTCTATTTCTGCTTGTTCTGTTCATCAAATGTGAGAACTCATTATACCTGATCAATATACCAAAATGGGACTCTTTTTTATTAATTGTTTGCAAGATGATATTATTTCCAAAGGAGTAAAATTCAGAGAGATGCTTATTTATATATCTAATGAGTTCAAAAGATTCTGATGTCCCCAGAGTTCACAGTTTAAGCAACAACAAAAGCAGCTGCATGTTTTGTGCATTGATAGGAAAATTTGCCTCAGGTTCCTATTTCACATTTCTCTCATATTATCTTCATAACTGCAGTCCAGAAACCAATGTATACTTTTTTTTATTATTCATTGAATCTTTCTTGTTTTTCTCCTCAGTTTTTATGCAAACATAGTCAAAAATTAGGATCCACAAATTTGATCCAAATGTTAACTGCAGGCGCTGGAAATTAAATTTAGATTTTATGAACTCACTCCTGGTTTCCTTTTAATCTGAAGTTAATTCTTGTTAGCAGCTGCAGCTAACAGCATAAAACCTTGTTACTGAAGAGTGGGTTGCTTTAAGTCCCTTTGGTTACTTCACATTCTTTTGTTATTATAAATGTGCTTATTTTGATACATAAAAGTTGTCTTCCACAGTGTGTTCACATTAGCAATTTCCTTTTGCATAAAAAGGTTCATAATGAGACCTTATACCTTAGCCTACAGAGAGGATAACACACAAAAAAATTGGCATCGCTTTTAACCAATGATCAAAAGTAATACAATAAAATATTTTCTGAAATTTTTATTTATACATGCAAGGGTCAGTGTATTAGCTAACTATAGCCATATGATACATTACTTCAAAACATCAAAAAGTAGTTCAAATTTTTTCTGATTTAAAATAAATTTATTGACTCATTTATCTGAATATTCCATAGATAAATTGAGCTTCAGACTTACGTTTATCAGGACTCTTATCTCCATTTCTTTGTATTTTTTTCTGCCTTCCCTTTGATCATATTTTGACTTAAGGTTGCTATATTATAGTAACAAGCAACTAGTATTATGTTAACTTTTACTATGTTAATAGGGTGAATGCCACCTTAAGTTGGTACACACTCAGCCTCATTCAGGGTGCAATAAATTGTCACTTTGGATAATAAGATGCTGTGTTATTTAATCTATTTATAAACTAGTCTCCATTCACTTTCTTTAAAAACTATATTTAGTACATGAAATGTGCCCATAATTTAACTGCTTAGTATAACAAAAGGTATGGAATTGTTTATATTGGCTCAAGACTTTCAAGATTCACATTTTTATTTTCACTTGCAGTCAATTCCATTAAAATCTCTTGGATTCTACAAATAAGGAGGAGGCTCATCAAGCAATTAGAACATTTAATACATTTTATTTTTGTTATTGTTTACCTAATATGTCAATACACTGAGACATTACTCTGCATTATCCCAAACTCAGTATCAAATTATAAAATAAGTAGAACATATTAGTTTATTCAAGAGAAACTCAAATAACTCAAGCAATTATATGTATCCTGGTAAATATGTATTTTTCTGACAAAAGCTCAATAGTCAAAACTATGGTTTATCCAATAGTCATGTAGTGATGTGAGAGTTGGACCATAAAGGAGGCTGAGCTCTGAAGAATCCATGCTTTCAAACTGTGATGCTGAAGAAGACACTTGAGAGTCTCTTGGACTGCAAGGAGTCCAAACCAGTCAATCCTAAAGGAAATCAACTGTGACTATTCATTGGAAGGACTGATGCTGAAGCTGAAGCTCCAGTACTTTGGTCACCTGATGCGAAGGGCTGGCTCATTGGCAAAGACCCTGATGCTGGGAAAGATTGAGGGAAAGAGGAGAAGGATGCAGCAGAAGATGAAATGGTTAAACAACATCACTGACTCAATGGACATGAGTTTGAGCAAACTCTGGGAGATGGTGAAGGACAGGAAAGCCTGGCATGCTGTAGTGCATGGGGCCTCAAAGAGTCAGAGATGACTTTGTGACTGAACAACAACAAATATGAATTTACAGTTTTCCTCTTGCCACAATTTTTTAATACTTCTTCCAATTTCTTTATATACATCAGATATTCTTGCTTCTTGAATGACATCAAGTAAGACCAATTAGAAAAGAGTTTGCACATTTTCCTTCTATCAGATCTGCCAACCTACCCAGTAGTATGGGCAATAACCTCCATAAACCTGGCTCCTGTCAGGTTACTGAGAATAAGCTCTCCATGTCATGCTTACGGCCACCTCTCTATGTGTACTCTGAATCTTGTCCCTCCTTGCTCACTGAGACATTGCACTATTAACAATTTCTCCACTTCCCTGTTTTTTTATGTTTCTTTATCTGGCACATATTTCCCCTATCTTCAAAAACAAGCTTTATTTTCTATCTGAAAATAAAATCAACTCCAGCAAACCAAAACCTGAAAACCTATCTTGATCTAGTTTCCCTCCAGGCACAACTCTAATATTTCATTCCCTTGAATGAGAAACTCCTTGAAAGAATTGTCTATATTCACAGTCTGCCATTTCCCTTCTCTCAGTCTCTTTAAAACTCACTCTAAAAAGATTTTTTCTTTGTTATGTCACAAAATTACTCTTGTCCTTCATACGGTAGAAGCCCAAGTAAAATTCTCATATGTCCATTTGCTCAAATCTTTGTAGCATTTGGCACAATTGACAAGTCCTTCAAAAGAAGCTCTTTCTTTAGCTAAAGGAAACTACATTCTTACTCCTTCACCAATTCTTCATCGCTCCATTCACTGAATTGTGATGTATCTTGATTTTCAGACCTCAGACTTTTCTTGAATTTTTGCCCAAATGATGTCATTCAGTCATATAGACTTTTGTAGTATCTACATATTGATGACTCTTGACTTTAAATCTATAGCAGCTTGGTCACTTTATCCCTGAATACCACATTAGCTACTCTAATATCTTCACTTAAGAGGTCTCAAACTCGACATAAATCAAATAAATCTTTTCCTCAAAATCTAAAAACCTAAAATCTGCTCTGTAAGAGACCTTATCCATGTAAAAATGGTAATCATATACTTCGGTTCCTATGTATATCACCCAGTCATATTTGGCTCTTCTCTTTCTGTGATGATGCATGTCCAGTTCATCAGACATCTCTCTTCAGTTCATTTCAGTCACTCAGTCATGTCAGAGTCTTCGCAACCCCATGAACTGCAGCACGACAGGCCTCCCTCTCCATCACCAACTCCCAGACCTTACTCAAACTCATGGCCATTGAGTTGGTGGTGCCATCCAATCATCTCATCCTCTGTCATCCCCTTTTCTACCTGCCTTCATTTTTTCCCAGCCGCAGGGTTTTGCCAGAGAGTCAGTTCTTTGCATCATGTAGCCAAAGTATTGGGATTTCAGTTTCAACATCAGTCCCTCCAATGAACATTCAGCACTGACTTCATTTAGGATCGACTAGCTGAATCTCCTTGCAGTCCAAGGGACTCTGAAGAGTCTCATCCAACACCAAATTCAAAAGCGTCAGTTCTTCAGTGCTCAGCTTTCCTTATAGTCTAATTCTCACATCCATACATGACCACTGGAAAAACCATAGCTTTGACTAGAGGAAACTTGGTCAGGAAAGTAATGTCTCTGCTTTTTAATATGCTGTTTAGGTTTGTCAGAGCTTTTCTTCCAAGGAGCAAGTGTCTCTTAATTTCATGGCTGCAGTCACCATCTGCAGTGATTTTGGAGCCCAAGAAAATAAAGTCTCACTGTTTCCGCTGTTTCCCCATCTATTTGCAATGAAGAGATGGGACTGGATGCCATGATCTTAGTTTTCTGAATTGTTGAGCTTTAAGCCAATTTTTACACTCTTGTCTTTCAGTTTTATCAAGAGGCTCTATAGTTTTCTTCACTTTCTGCCATGAGTGTGGTGACATCTGCATATCTAAAGTTATTGATATTTCTCTTGGCAATCTTGATTCCAGCTTGTGCCTCATCCAGTCCAATATTTTGAATGATGTACTGTGCATATAAGTTAAATAAGCAGGGTGATAACATACCGCCCTGACGTACTCCTTTCCTGATTTGGAACCTGTCTGTTGTTCCATGTCCAGTTCTGACTGTTGGTTCTTGATCTGCACTCAGATTTCTCAGGGAGGCAGGTCAGGTCATCTGGTATTCCCATGTCTTTCAGAATTTCCCATAGTTTGTTTTGATCCACATAGTCAAAGGCTTTGGCATAGTCAATCAAGCAGAAGTAGACTTTTTTCTAAAATTATCTTGCTTTTTTGATGATCCAACGGATGCTGGCAATTTGATCTCTGGTTCCTCTGCTTTTTCTAAATCCACCTTGAACCTCTGGAAGTTTGTGGTTCACATTCTATACTGTTGAAGGCTGGCTTGGAGAATTTTGAACATTAATCTGCTAGTGTGTGAGATGAATGAAATTGTGTGGTAGTTTGAGCATTTTTTGTCATTGCCTTTCTTTGGGATTGAAATGATAACTGACCTTTTCCAGTACTGTGACCACTGTTGAGTTTCCCATATTTGCTGGCATATTGAGTGCAGCACTTTCACAGCATCATCTTTTAGTATTTGAGTTAGATCAACTGGAATTCTATCATGTCCACTGGCTTTATTAGTAGAGATGCTTCCTAAGGCCCACTTGACTTCACATTCCAGGATGTCTGGCTGTAGGTGAGTGATCACACCATGGTGGTTATCTGGGTCATGAAGATCTTTTTTGTATAGGTCTTCTGTCTATTCTTGCCACCTCTTCTTGATACTTTCTGCTTCTATTAGGTCCATACCATTTCTGTCCTTTATTGTGCTCATCTCTCATTAAATGTTCCCTTGGTATTTCTAATTTTCTTGAAGAGATCTCTAGTCTTTCTCATTCTGTTGTTTTCCTCAATTTTATTGCATTGATCATAGAGGAAGTCTTTCTTCTCTCTCCTTGATGTTCTTTAGAAGTCTGCATTCACATGGATATATCTTTCCTTTTCTCCTTTGCCTTTTGCTTCTCTTCTTTTCTCAGCTATTTGTAAGTCCTCTTCATACAACCATTTTGCATTTTTGCATTTCTTTTTCTTGGGGATGGTCTTGATCACTGCCTCTATATGATGTCAGGAACCTCCATCAGTAATTCTTCAGGCACTCTGTCTATCAGATTTTATCCCTTGAATCTATTCATCACTTCCACATTATAGTCAAAAGGGATTTCATTTAGGTCATACTTGAATGGTGTAGTGGTTTTCCCTGCTTTCTTCAATTTAAGTCTGAATTTGGCAAGAAGCATTTCATGGTCTAAGCTACAGTCAGCTCCCGGTCTTGTTTTTGCTGACCGTATAGAGCTTGTCCATCTTTGGCTGCAAGGAATATAATCAGTCTGATTTCAGTATTGACCGTCTGGTTATGTCCATGTGTAGAGTCTTCTCTTGTGTTCTTGGAAGAGGGTGTTTGCTATGACCAGTGTGTTCTTTTGGCAAAACTCTTTTAGTCTTTGTCCTGCTTCATTTTGTACACCACAGCCCAATTTGCCTTTTATTCCAGATATCTCTTGATTTCCTACTTTTAGATTCAGTCCCCAATAAAGAAAAGGACATCTTTTTTGTGTGTTAGTTATAGAATATGTTATAGGTCTTCATGGAACTGTTCAACTTCAGCTTCTTCAGCATTACTGGTCATGGGTATAGACTTGGATTGCTGTGATACTGAATAGTTTGCCTTGGAAATGAACAGAGATCATTCTGTCATTTTTGAGATTGCATCCAAGTACCACATTTCAGACTCTTTTGTTGACTCTAAAGGTTACTCCATTTCTTCTAAGGGATTCTAGCCGACAGTAAGTAGATATAATGGTCATCTGAGTTAAATTCACCCATACCAGTCCATTTTATTTCACTGATTCCTAAAACATGAATATTTACTCTTGCCATCTCCTGTTTGACCACTTCCAATTTGCTTGATTTTTGAACCTAACATTCTGGTTTCCTATGCAATATTGATCTTTACACCATCAGACTTTACTTCCATCACCAGTCACATCCACTACGGGGTGTTGTTCTTGCTTTGTCTTCATCTCTTCATTTTTTCTGAAATTATTTCTCCACTGATCTCCAGTAGCATATTGCACACCTACTGGCATGGAGATTTCATCTTTTAGTGCCTTTTTTGCCTTTTCATACTGTTCCTGGGATTCTCAAGGCAAGAATACTGAAGTGGTTTGCTATTCCCTTCTCCAGTGGACCACATTTTGCCATAACTCTGCACCATGACCCATCCATCTTGGGTGGCCCTTCACGGCATAGCTCATGGTTTCATTGAGTTAGACTAGGCTGTGGTCCATGTGATCAGTTTGGTTAGTTTTCTTTGACTCATTTTCATTCTGTCTGCCCTCTGAAGGATAAGTATAAGAGGCTTGTGAAAGCTTCTTGATGGGAGAGACTGACTGAGGGGAAAACTGGGCCTTGTTCTGATGGGCTAGGCCATGCTCAGTAAATCTTTAATTCAATTTTCTGTTGATGTGTGGGGATCTGTTCCCTCCCCGTTGTTTGACCTGAGGCCAAACTATGGTGTAGTTAGTGAAGACAATGGCAACCTCTTTCAAAATGTCCCATGCAAGCACTGCTACACTAAGTGTCCCCGACCCCTGCAGCAGGCCACCTCTGACCCATGCCTCTGCCAGAGACTCCTGGACACTCACGGGCAAGTCTGGGTCAACCTCTTATGGTGTCCCTGCCCCTTTCTCCTGGGTCCTGGTGTGCACAAGGTCTTCTTTGTGCCCTCCAAGAGTCTGTTTCCCGAGGCCTGTGTAAGTTCTGGTGGTTCTTTGGTGGGGTTAATGGTGACCTCCTCCAAGAGGGTTTATGTCATACCCAAGTCTATTGCAACCAGCGCCCCTTCCCCGGCAGTAGGCTACTGCTGACCTGTACCTCTGCAGGTGACACTCAAACACTACTGTTAGCTTAACTTTAAAATATATCCGTGAGGCAATAACTTTTTCCCATTTCCATCACTCCTACCTCTGTCCAAACAACCATCATTCCCCACTAGAGCATGGCAATAGCTTTCTAAATAGTACTTTGAACTTAACCCTCACCTCCTTTCATCTGCCAGTGTTCCTTTTAAATCATAAATATATCATGTAGTTCTGTTTTCAGTATGATAAATACTCCCAAAGACATTAACGCTATACTACATGACACTTATGTAGGGTGTACCAGTACACACACACACACACACACACACACTAACATTGTGTCAAATAAAAGGTAAACATAAGATATATCTTCTGTTTTAACTTTAGTTCTTGGTAGACGGAGTGAAAGTGTTACCCATCAGAAACTGTACATGACACTTCTTACATGTCATTTTAGATCACCTTAACCTTAGTGACTCTGACAAGTGAGAAATGGAAACTAAAATAACTAAAATTAAGTAGGTTAACATTGTTATTTTGAAATTTTTTAGAAAGAAAATTATCTCAAAAGGAAAGTCTAAAACTCAATTAGAAACAATAACAAAGAAAAAGGTACACATGAGAACACTGACTCGTTAATAACATAACATGTCAAGTTTGATGGATTAACAAAATCACAGGCATCATCACAGCATTACCATAACTTATAGGTATAAAGTTGTGTGAGCTGATTGGAATTAAATCACTTAAAATTTATTTAAATGTTTGCGATAAAAGTAAAGATTATGATTGTTTTCAGATTTTCTGCAGTTACATGAGCATGTTAATGTTTGCAGATTTAAAAAAATTAGCAGACAGATGTAAAATTAGAGGGGAAATATAGGAATAAAACCTTAAGCAATCTACTGGAATGTAAAATTGCAAAGAGATAAAAACAGAAAAATTTGGACAAATTTGAAGTGTATAATAAAATGGTAAATATATATGTATTGCATATATATATATATATATATATATCTCCAAAGTGGCATAAATATGATAAACAAACAAGATTATCATACCATAGTGAAATAAAAAAGGTATCATCTTCATGCTACTCATAATAGGCACATGATGAAATATAAAGATATAGAAAGTTCTAAAATAAGAGGATACAATAAAACATAGACAATTCTAGCCAAAGTAAATCTGGCAGAACTATGTTAGTATCAGAAAAAATATATACAGTAAATCATAAAGCTATCAGGATGGTAAGAAAGTCAGCACATAGTAACATCTATTTTGTATCATCAGGATCTTCTCTCTTAACTTAGCCGGTAAAGAATCTACCTGCAAGGCAGGAGACCTAGGTTTGATTTCTGGATCAGAAAGATCCCCTGGAGAAGGAAATGGCAACCCATTCCAGTATTATTGCCTGGAGAATCCCATGGAGAGACGAGTCTGGCAGGGTGGAGTCTATGGTGTCGCAAGAGTCAGACATGACTAAACCACTATCTTGTATTATCAGAGTGAAGTAGCTATATGGAGCTTATATGCACCTAATAAAATATCTTAAAAAATAAGCAAAAAAATAAGCATGAAGAAAACTGGTAATGGATTTCTCTCAGAAACATTATACAAAGCAGATCAAAAAGTTACAACAAAACTGTTTCAAAGAACACAAGAAAAACACATATTTGACTATATAGAGTGCAGTAAATTTTTAAAAAATCATTTAGTTTTTCACACACATGAAGAAAAATATACTAGCATTGATGACATATGAAAGTGCATTGAAATTTGACAAAAAGATGTGTTTATACAAATTTCATCCTTTGAAAACCACACAATCAAATTGTTACAAGTCAATGTTATTTGTAGGCTAGTGGGGAGAAGGGACACACACTTCAACAAACAGAGTTATGTCATCTAACTCTGAAAATGAAAATGTATCTACCTCCCAACTGTAAGCAATAAGCATTTCCAGTTTGTAGAAAATGAAAATTAAACCTTAAATGAAAAGTAGGATAACATAACTATGACTTTGAAATAGAGAAAGTTTTATAAAAATACAAATTGTAAATCCCTTAGTGGATGACACTGATAAACAAAACTATGAAAATTGTGCTTACTTGGTAATTAGAACATAATTTGAAATAATGAATGAAGATATGTATATGTACGTATATGTATGCATATAGAGCTTCCTGGTGGCTCAATGGTAAAGAATTTTCTGCCAGTGCAGGAGACACAAGAGTGATAGGTTCATCCCCTGGGTCAGGAAGATTCCCGTGGAGAAGCAAATGGCAACCGACTCCAATATTCTTGCATGGGAAATCCCATGGACAGAGGAGCCTGACAGCTATAGGCTATGAGTCTATGGGGTCTCAAAGGGTCAGATACAACTTATCAACTGGGCATGAGCGCACATTCATATACATCTATTAATATATGGATAAATTAAAATAATTGTACTATTTTTGGATCAGTATGACAAGATATATCAGATATATTGACATCAAGTATATACTCCATTTAAATGATAAAATAAATACTAATTTAAGAACCACCTACCATGAAAAATAAATTTTACATGTGCCTCACTGTGACATTCCTCTCCATTCCAGCCAAAGTTCATCACTATTGAATTTTATATCATCTATTCATTTTGTTTTCTTTGTAGTTTTACCAAATACAATTTAGCTGTTTATCTACATTTATAAATATAACTGCATCTTTATATTTATTAAATCATGGGCATTGTAAATTAAATGGCATAATATTCTATGTACTATTTTGTGTGTGTGTGTGTGTTTTTTCTTTTGGTTCTGTGTTTTAAAGATTCATGTATACAGAAAAGTACAGCAGAAATTTATCCATTTTTACTATGATGAGAAAAATAAATCAAATTTAATTAATGCATGTAACTTGCAATGCCTTTGGGCTGTTTTCTCATTTTCTATAGCTTCAGGTATTATTAATATTGCTGATATAATGCCTTAAACATATTTCTCATTGCAAATGTGAAAAACCTTCTCTGTGTATACCACTTTGAGTGCACAGTGCTAGAGTGCACTTCTAGCATATATTTCTGGAAGTATTCTTAAATGTTTTTCAAAAAGAATATTTAACATATATTTTATAAAGGATGTAGTATATTCAGTGATTGACTCAGAAATTAAGGTGTATATTTAATATGTGAATTAAAGATCTTTGAACCAAGATATTTCATTTTATAAAGAAAAAGATTCAACTTTCAGATATGCTTGTATTCAGTTGCAGAATTACATTAACTGTCCTGTCTCACCTTTCAGGCTACTTGAAACTGTAAGAATTTAAAGGTTATAGAAAAGATATTCTAATATATTGTGTATGAATTGGAACACATTTTAGAGATGTTTTAGTAAATGTGGACTGTTCTAGCTTTTTTATGGTTTTCATTATATACACTTTTCTATTTTTGCTTCTATGTTTATGGAGGATATTGATTAGTCTAATTAATTATCACTGTAATATCAACAAATCCTTGCATTATCATAGTAGGCAGTAATGCACAATATTTAAATCTAAAATAAGACAGGCTCTAGTTAGATTCTGTTTATGTTCAATATAAGTAGTTGGAACTTGGGGAAATTATTTAACAAAAATATTACACATTTTATTATCTATAACAAAAGATTAGACTAAGAATTAAATGAAGTATAACTTCACCTAGTGTCTGGCATATGGTGGCATAACAAGTGACAGCTCTTAACATCATCATAAATATGAATGAACTATATGCTAAATCATTGTCAGTCATTACTTGTTACATCTTCATGGGGCCTGAGACAAAATTACATTTTGGAAAGCACTAGAAAGTAGCTTTTTTATAATTTTTATATATAATGATAAATTATTCAAGTACCTCTATCAGCATTTTAAATATAATTTTTAATTGGAGCCTGTTAAAATACATTCATTAAACTCTCTTCACTGTGATTGATTTTATATGAAGCTTACTTAATAGATGTCCATAATCAACTGTATGTTAGTAATCATAATCAGATTCCCTCTAGAATGTATGAGAATTCTATTCTCCTTAGCTAAGAGGTTTTTTTTTTTTTTAAATGTGGATAATATTGAAATGTCCTAAGATGTACAGATCTTGTCACATTTCAGTGGGCTTTCAAATGCACACTTCCATGGTTATCACATCCTTATCAAGCTACCGGACATTTCTGTAACCTCAGAGAAGTTCTCCTCTACAGTGAATTCTCTTACCCTTCACCCCTCAGAGGTAGCAATATTGTTATTTATTTCTGCCACTTCTAGAATTTCATATAAATGCAATCAAAAAGTATAGAAGATTGGGTTTTTGTTGAGTCACTAAGTTGTGTCTGACTTTTTGTGACCCCATGAACTTCAGCATGCCAGGCTTCCCTGCCCTTCACTATCTCCTGGAGTTTGCTCAAACTCGTGTCCATTGAGTCTGTTATGCCATCCGACCATCTCATCATCTGTTGGCCCCTTCTCTTCCTATGTTCAGTCTTTCCCAGCATCAGGGTCTTTTCTGAGTCTGGTTTTCACATCAGGTGGCCAAAATACTGGAGCTTCAGCATAAATTTTTCCAGTGAATATCCAGGGTTAATTTCCATTAGGATTGACTGGATTGATTTCCTTTCTGTCCAAGGGACTCTCAAGAGTCTTCTCCAGCACCACAATTTGAAAGCGTCAATTCTTTGGTGCTAAGCCTTCTTTATGGGTCATCTCCTCACATCCACACATGACTACTGGAAAAGTCATAGCTTTGGCTACATATGGACATTTTTTGGCCAAGTGATGTCTTTGCTTTTTAGTATGATATGTAGGTTTGTCATAATTTTTGTTCCAAAGAGCTGCTGCTGCTGCTGCTAAGTCGCTTCAGTTGTGTCCTACTCTGTGCGACCCCATAGGCAGCAGCCCACCAGGCTCCCCAGTCCATGGGATTCTCCAGGTAAGAACACTGGAGTGAGTTGCCATTTCCTTCGCCAATGCATGAAAGTGAAAAGTGAAAGTGAAGCCACTCAGTCGTGTCCAACTCTTAGTGACCCCATGGACTGCAGCCTACCAGGCTCCTCCATCCATGGGATTTTCCAGGCAAGAGTACTGGAGTGGGGTGCCATTGCCAAGGAGATAGCATCTTTTAACTTCATGACAACGGTCACCATCCACAGTGATTTCAGAGCCCAAGAAAATAAAATCTGTCACTGTTTCTACTTTTTCCCCATCTATTTACCATGAAGTGATGGGACTGTATGTCATGATCTTAATTTTTTGAATGTTGAGTGTTAAGCCAGCTTTTACATTCTCCTCTTTCACCCTCATTAAGAGGCTCTTTAGTTCCTCTTTGCTTTCTGCCATTAGAGTGGTATCATCTGCATATTGGAGGCTGTTGATATTTCTCCACCAGCAATCTTGATTCCAGTTGTGATTCATCCAGTTTGTTACACTGTTATTGCATAAAGCCTGTATGATTTTATATAGTATAGTTTCTACTGAAAATCACATGTATATGATTGTCAGTGTGTCCTATTTTTTATATATATTTTTGATTTTTGGAAAGGATTAAATTCAATATTCTGCTCTCTCCTAGTCTCAGTGTTTTAAAGTTTACGTAACTTCTTTAATTGTGTCTCAAAAGTACACTTTGGCCCATGGCACCATCCTTATTCCTGTTTACAGATTAAATAATTAAGTTATAGAAATAACAAATAACTTTCCAAAGTTCATGTTCCTTAAGGGTTCTGGAAATTGCTTCCTACTGAAGAAGTGGTCTGAAGACAGTATATCTTTATTTACTGTGCCATCAAAAGGACTGAACGCTTATTTTGAGAAATGCAGTGTGAGCCTGAAATTAATAGTAGCAATAACAGAAATGTTGTATTAAGAATTTCTGGGACATGTCCAGTTTTTACCATAACAAAATGCTTCTCAGACACAAAAATATGTCTGCATTTATATGTAAAGTGATTGGCATTCAAAGAATAGAATACTAACCCTAGGGCTGAGGGAAATTAAAAAAATATATATCAAAGAAGCTTGCTAATTTACTAATATAGATTTAGCTAATTTCATTATCGAGAAGAAATATTAGAATGAATCTAGGTAAGCCACAATTGGTTACCAAACTATAGTGAGTTTTCCACTCTAATTATCTGAAATTAAAGTTACAATTTTTACACACCATCCTACTTTTCAGTTCAGTTCAGTTGAGGTCAGTCAAACAGTCGTGTCTGATTCTTTGCGACCCCATGAGCTCAGCTTTCTTCACAGTCCAACTCTCACATCCATATATGACCACTGGAAAAACCATATCCTTGACTAGATGGACCTTTGTTGACAAAGTAATATCTCTGCTTTTTAATATGCTATCTAGGTTGGTCATAACTTTCCTTCCAAGGAATGTCTTTTAATTTCATGGCTGCAATCACCATCTGCAGTGATTTTGGAGCCCCAAAAAGTAAAGTCTGACACTGTTTCCACTGTTTCTCCATCTATTTCAGGAAATAGCAATTATTCAATTTGCATGAGTGTTGGAATCCAGCTTACTCTGAGACTGGTTTTCATGACTCTTCATCAGTATCTCTTGAGATTCCCCTGAGAAAGCATGCCCTACAGATCTCTAGTTGAATCCACAATAAGGTTAGATTCTGTTCCCTACAGAACAGAAAATGATAGTATACCTACATACAAAAAAGTATCTGTTTGATCCCAGCTCTGTACTTTTAATCCTTAAGTTATAGAATAGTAATTATATACTGGAGATACAATATATAACATTAGAGAAACATGGAGAGAATCTGTTTCCATCCAGGAGGAATTAGTTTCTTGTGCTCGAGTATGGAGTATGGGCAAGGCCAATTCCAGAGGACAGCATGAGCAATGCAGAGGTAGGGCAGTGAGAAGTGATGTTTGAAAACAGTCAAATGCTTAGTCGTTCTTTTATTCTAGTCCTTCCTCAAGACATAGTCTTCCCAGAATCCTTTCCTAAAAACTTTTTCTAAAATTTTTTAATTGAAACATAATTACAGACTTTTGTGATTTTCTGTCATAAATCAACAAGAATCAGCCATATATACACCCTTGTCCCCTCCCTCCTAAGCCTCCCTCCTATCTCCCTCTCCACCCCACCCTTCAGCCTATTTGAGCCCCTGATTGAGTTCTCTGAGTCATACAGCAAATTCCCATTGGCTATCTGTTTTACACATGGTATTATACATTTCTATGTTACTCTGTCCATACATCTCCCCTTCTCCCTCCTCTCTTCCCACCTTGTCCATAGGTCTGTTCTCTATGTCTCTTTCTATACTGCTGCCATGAATATAAATTTATCAGTGCCATCTCTCAGATTCCATATATATGTGTGTGTGTTTGTGTGTGAGAGAGTATACAATATTTGTATTTCTCTTTCTGACTTAATTCACTCTGTATAATGGGCTCTAGTTTCATCTACCTCATTAGAATGGATTCAAATGTATTCATTTTTATGGCTGAGTAGTATTTCATTGTATATATGTACCACAGCTTCTTTATCCATTCATCTGTTGATGGACATATAGGTTGCTTCCATGTTCTAGCTATTGTAAATATTGCTGCAGTGAACATTGGGGTACATGTGTCTTTCCTGAAAAAATGTTTATGATATAGCAAAATCACATCTAGTTTGTCTCATTTAAAAAGGAGCAGAGAATTTTGATGCCTTTTAAGACTGCTGATACCAATGATTAAAATTATTGGAGTTTCAGAGTATTGGAGTTTCAGCTTCAGCATCAGTCCTTCCAATGAATATTCAGGATTAATATTATTCTTGTCTCAGACTTATAGAACAGATTTCTTTTGTCTGCTCTTAAAAGTGAACAAATACCTGGTGGAGAAATATAGAAATAAACTAGCATATATACAATGATTACAATCGAAAAAAATGCATTTATATAGTGGCAGTTGCATAAGGTCTGAGAAGTAATTCATAACCCTGGCTTTGTCAAGATAAGTCATTTAAACTGTGTCAGTTTCACTTTGGTAACTTACAAAATGAGAATTCATACTGAAAAAAATTTTTTATTATTAAAATTATAAAATGATCAAGTATGATCAATATCAGCTTCCACAAAAGCTTAGCAATGCCTTTTTTTCATAATGTGTTATCATGTTAGTTGCTCAGTTGCATCTGACTCTTTCCAGCAAAGGCTGAATAGATGCAATAACTGTGATTAGTTTATATCATCAGTTTAGCTCAGTCACTCAGTCATGTCCAAATCTTTGCAACCCCATGAACTGCAGCATGCCAGGCTTCCCTGTCCATCCCAACTTCCAGAATTTACTCAAACTCATGTTCATTGAGTCAGTGATGTCATCCAACTATCTCATCCTCTGTCCTCCCTTTCTCCTCCCACCTTCAATTTTTCCCAGCATCAGGGTGTTTTCAAATGAGTCAGTTCCTCACATCAGGTAGCCAAAGTATTGGTTTCAGCTTCAGTATCAGTCCTTTCAATGACTATTCAGGATTTATTTCTTTTAGGAAGAATAGCAGCAGAGCTACAAGAATAGTTAAAATCTTAGAAACCAAATGCTAATTGAAATATATATTTTCAGAAATATCTCAGAAGACTGCATTTAAAATTGTAGTATTTTGTAAAGATGAGAAAAAACCATGCAAAACTAAATAATTCATTGCAAAATGAAATAGTATATTGTTGAGGATAACCTTCTTAATAATATTAATTCATTTGAGAATTAATTAAAAGTTAATTTGAGAAGAGCTGACTCATTGGAAAAGAGCCTGATGTTGGGAAAGATTGAAGGCAGGAGGAGAAAGGGATGACATAGGATGAGATTGTTGGATAGCATTACTGACTCAATGAACATGAACTGTATCCCCGAGCAAACTCAGGGATATAGTGAAGGACAGGGAAGCTTGGTGTGCCACAGTCCCTGGGGTTGAGTACAGTGATATGGTAAAATATATTTATCATTATGCTTTGCAATACCTTCTTTGTTCATATTGAGTTAAATATACAGACTTCTCAGTTTGTTGTTGTTTAGTCAGTAAGTTGTATCCAACTCTTTTTTTACCCCATGGACTGTAGCCCTCCAGGCTCCTCAGTCCATGTGCTTCTCCAGGCAAGAATACTGGAGTGGGTTGCAATTTCCTACTACAGGATATCTTCCCAATCCAGGGATCAAACACACATCTCCTGTGTCTCCTGCATTGGCAGGTGGGTTCTTCATCACTATGTCACTTGGGAAGCCCCTTTTTCATAAGTCCCTCTAAATAAGAAAATATTTTAATCAACATTGAGCTAACTTTAATTTAATGGATCTATTTGTCCTTATAATATAAAATTGACTGATATGATATATCAGCATCCCGTTATCTTTTATTTTACATTGACAAAATATCATAAGTGCCAATTCTATTAGCCATTATATTAAGCTAGCCATAGAATATATTAATTTTAATATTTTATAACTTTTTTCTGTATATTTAGGTTTCCATGGTGGCTTCATGGTAAAGGACCTGCATGCCAATGCAGAAGACACAGGTTTGATCCTAGGATGTTTGATCCATAGTTTTTGTACAGTCACTTAGTCATGTCCAGGTCTTTGCAACCCCATGGACTGAGGCACACCAAGCTTCCCTGTCCTTCACTATGTCCCTCAGTTTGCTCAAAGTCATGTTCATTGAGTCAGTAATGCCATCCAACAATCTCATCCTCCGTCATCCCCTTCTCCTACTGCCTTCAATCTTTCCCAGCATCAGGCTATTTTCCAATGAGTCAGCTCTTCTCAAACATTGGCCAAAATATTGGAACTTCATCTTCAGCATCAGTCCTTCCAATGAATATTCAGGGCTGATTTCCTTTAGGGTTGACTGGTTGGACCACTTTTTTGTCCAAGGGACTCTCAAAAGTCTTCTCCAGCACCACATTTTGAAGGTATCAATTCTTCAGCGTTCAGCCTTTTTATTGTCCAGCTCTCACATCTATACATGACTTCTGGGAAAACCGTAACTTTGACTATATGGACCTTTGTAGGCAAGGTAATGTCTATGCTTTTTAGAATGCTGTCTAAGTTTGTCACTTCTTTTCTTCCAAGAAGCAAGTGTCTTTTAATTCCATGGTTATGTCCATTCTAACTGTTGCTTCTTGACCTGAATACAGGTTTCTCAGGAGGCAGATAAGGTGGTCTGGTGTTCTCGTCTGTTTAAGAGTTTTCCACAATTTGTTGTGATCTACACAGTCAAAGGCTTTAGCACAGTCAATGAAACAGAAGTAGGTGTGTGTGTGTGTGTGTGTGTGTGTGTGTGTGTGTGTGTGCGTGTGTTTCTTTCTGGAATTCTCTTGCTTTGTCTATGATCCAGCGGATGCTGACAATTTGATATTTGGAAGTCTGCCTTTTCTGAATCCAGCTTGTGTATCTGGAAATTCTCAGTTCACATATTGTCGAAGCCTCGATTGGAGAATTTTGAACATTTCTTCGCTAGCATGTGAAATGAGTGCTACTTTGCAGCAGTTTGAAAATTTTTCGGCATTTCGTTCTTTGGAATTGGAATGAAAACCGACTTTTTCCAGTCCGGTGGCCACTGCTGAGTTTTCCAAATTTGCTGACATATTGAGTGCAGCACTTTGACAGCATCATCATTTAGGTTTTGAAACAGAATCAGATGGAATTTCATCACCTCCACTAGCTTTGTTCATAGTGATGCATCCTAAGGTCCATTTTGTTGTTTGTTTAGAATGTATGGATATTGCATTTTATATCTTACTTTTCGCTATGTATATTAAGAGAAGTATCTCTCTATTTTTTCTTCCTCCTTTAATGCTTTGACTTTTGAGATAACTTTTATATTAAAAGAAAAATTCCCCTAATTTCTTCTCTCCCTCTCTCCTTCCTTCTTTGTTTCCTTCCTTTAAAGATGAACTAAGAAGCATTCCGGGAACTAAACAAATAATAGACTTTCTTTTACGTACCAATGGAATAGGTTTGGTATTATTTTGTTTAGTCCACTGACAGATAAAACCTCACATGAGTGGGAGTATCTGATATTGCTAGTAAAACTTTACTGGCCACAGAGAACAAGTTGTAGCATATTTTATCCTTTGTCTTCTGGGGAAAAGATTTATTATAAGACTGAAGATTTTTTTTTCTTTAAGTAAAATTATCTAGGACTGATATTTTATCTTTGAAAAATATTTTTAACCCAAAAATTTATCTTCTTTACTTATTGTACTAGCACTCTCTTTTCCTACTTTTTAAAAAACACCTATGTCATGTGTAATACATACATTTTCTTAATGTATAATTAAATAAAGGATAACTTAAATATCCACTTTCTTTAATATTTTATGTATATGTATTTTATGCTTTTTTACAGTATGTTTTGTTTTTGCCTTCTCATTAATTTTTCCATTATGAATTCTATATTTTTAGCTTTGACATATAAAATAAACCAAACATTTCTTTTCTTTTATCTTATAGCTAATAAACCTACCAAAAAATGATAAGACTGCAGTTTAGAAATATTTTAAAATAGTAGCTCTAATATTTTGATATTTATCAGGGTTTTATATGAATTCTATGCTAAGTTCCAATTTAAATTATTCTTTTCCTTTTTCCCCAAGTATGACTTGACACCACAGACTACATATATTGTCCTATAAGAAGAATTTTATCCTTGTGTAAAGACCTTTATTTTCTCCAAGTCGATTTAGACTTGAAACCTTGAATGTTTTAAAGATTATCTTATTTTTTCCCAACTAGTGTGCTTTTCTTAGATTAATGATGAAACCAATTGTTCATCCTTTGGACTTTGACAGCATACAGTGAGTTCTGACAATTTTCTCCCACTCCAGTTCCTGAATAACATGTAATTTCCTTGATATGACAAAGTATCATTTTAGCATTCATGTCATACCATGGTGTTCATTTTTCATTTTTCTGTAAGTTAATGAGTTCTAACAAAGAGTGCCTTCATAAAGTTGTCTTTTGCCAAAAGTCCTGCAGCAGCATGTGCGGCTAGTGACAAGCTACAGTATTAAGGAGATTGGTTTTAAACCAAGTCTCTAAAGTGCGCATGGCAATATTAAATGCATCCCTATGTGTTTTGCAGACAATCCGAGCTTGCTGAGCCATGTCACAGTGGGTATCAGAGTTCTGGATGTCAATGACAATCCTCCCGAGCTTGCCAGGGAATATGATATTGTTGTCTGTGAAAATTCTAAGCCTGGTCAGGTAAGTTAATTGTTTCCTTCCTATAATTTGAATGGAAGAAAAATAAGCAGTTCTGTTTCTATTATTCTTAGGTATAATCCTCAAAAATCCCTCAGTGTTACTTTTGTGCTTAGTACAAATAATTTTATAAAGCTTTAAGTACCAAATGGATTTTTTGAGAACCATAGAAAATAAATGTTCTCTGGATCACAAATGTAATTCAACAAATGAACTCCTTCATGCATGTATTTTTCTGCCAATAAAATTATACTGAATGATTTGCATAAAGCCCTGTATTAAGTGAGGAGGAAACAGTGAACTTTCCTGTCCTGATGAAGCTTATAAAGTAGAGTGGGGAGAAGAGAATGGCCTGGTCTATTCTGGAGGGAATGAGGGAGCAACATACAGTGGTCATTGAGTAATATTGATACTAGAAGGTGATTAGGTTTCAACATGAAGAATGCATATGTTTTGAGGAGGTAGGGAGAATGAAGGATGGGCAGAAGAACTGGAACATGGAACTTGTGTCTGGATGTAGCGTGGCAGCCAGATAAAGGAGCATGGTGATTCCATAGGGACACCAGTGTTGTTGATGCTCATGAAACAAGTGGGCTATGGGAAGAGGATGTGCCTGTCTTCTCTGCTGTGTAACAAATCACACAAACTTAGCAGCTTCAAACACCTATTTAGCATCCCATAGTTTCTGCAGGTCAGAATTCTGCTCACAGCTTAGCTCAGTCTCTGTAGGAATAGCACAAGATGTAATCAAGCTGTGTTCTCACCTGAGGCTGGGAGAACTCTTCCATGCTCCCATGGTTGTTGGTAGCATTCAGTTACTCTCAGCTGCAGACCCGAGAGTTTCAGTGTTCCACGGAGTTCTGAGATGCCACCACAGTTGGTTTTGTTTGTTTGTTGTTCATTTTGTGTCTGTTTTCTTTTCTTTTTGTCATATAGGCTTTCCCAGTATGGCCACTTCAAATAAGCAGAGAGTCTTTCTGAAGAGTCTGACAGTTTCATATAATGTAATGTAGTGTTACCAGTGTGATATATCGTATTTCCATATTCTGTTGGTCAAAAGCGGGAAACAAGGCACACCTAGAATTCAAGAAAGCGATCACAAGGAGGCATGGTGGACACATTGAGGTCTGTCTGCCACATGAATCTCAAGAGAAGTCAAAATGGTCTAGATCTAGTTCAGTCAGATAGCCCTGTTTACTATCTTTGGTAAACCAGAATAAATATATCATACAAAATTATTTTAAATCATTTTGAAACTTGTGATAAAATTATGGTTGTGAGAAACATTGCCTTGTGTTTTTGTGTATGAGGACAATCAGGTATGGCTTGTTAAAGTAATCATTGCTTATATGTTTTTAATATCTCCAGAGGAGATATTTACATACGTATAAATGCAGGACTCTTTATATAAAGCTAACATAAAGTTATCTCATGTCCATTCCTCACAGGAAAGTTAGAAAATATGAGTGAAAACAAAATGACTAAAAGTTATATTATTTTTAGATATTCACAGATTATCTGTTTTACTGTTAATAATATATTAAGATTATCACTTCTGGTGCTTTTTTCCCCCCACTTCACCATGTGAAAAAAAAGCAGAGTTTTGTGGTACATATATAAAATGATTTACTTACCAAATCACACTTTGGTAGTGCTAGAAATGGATTCACACACCCTAAAACTATTTTCTTAGCAGATATTATACAAATACAATTGAAGAGGAACATGTTAAATATTCAGACAGATTATTTAGATTAAAAAAAAGTCATTTAACATGGGATTCCAGTTTTGGCACTAACATCAGATTAGACATAGCTGGTGAGAAAATAGTGAAAGTAGAGAACTGCAAATTAGATTAGATTAAAATACTCATGTTAAAGAATGGAAAGACAAGAAGGTAAAAAGTATAAATAAGAATTAATAAACATAGGACATGCAGATCTAATACACAAATTAACCAATTCTCAGAAGGATATTAAAAAAGAAAACTGGGCAGAAGTAATATTTGAGGTGATCATGACTGTAAAATTTTCCATACTGTTGGCAAACATCAAGTCAAGAATTCAAGAAACAGAGAAAAACAAAAAACCTGAGCAACTGTTCATAAAAATAACTTAACCTAGCTAAATTGAAATAAAATTTCAAAAATAAAGTTAAACTTAACATTTAAAATATCAAGAGAAAAGAGACATTATACTGTTAAGAATAAATGAATGTAATGCCAGGCACAGGTCCTAAGATGACACCAAAAGCATAATCAAAAAGTCAATAAGTTTGACTTGATCAAAATTAAGCATTTCTGTTTTCTGAAAGACCATTAAGAGGATGAGAAGTAAAATCATAGAGCAAAATAAGATGTTTCCAAACCATTTATCCAATGAAGGATTAGCATGTAGAATATAAAAAGAATACTCAAAACTTTCTAAAGGACAATTTTAAAAGCTGATTATTTAATCAGGAAGATAAAATCCTTCCCGAGGGGGAAGATAATTCCCAAGAGCCAGAAGATAATATCTGGCAACTATAAAGTCTTTTCCTACCAAAAATATTCCTCAAAAATAAAGATAAGAAAAGTTCATATTTAGACCAAAAAAAAGAGAGATTTTTTTAAAATCATATTACTTAAAAAGACTTTTTTTTTAGTTTGTTTTGCTTTACAATACTGTATTCGTTTTGCCATACATTGACATGAATCAGCCACGAGTGTATATGAGCTCCCAGTCCCGACCCCTTCTCCCCCCTCCCACCCCACACCATCTCCCTGGATCATCCCCATGCATCAGTCCCAAGCATCCTGCATCCTATATCGAACCTAGACCGGTGATTCGTTTCACTTATGATATCATACATGTTACAATGCCACTCTCCATCATAATAAACATACTAATGATTTTTTTGAGGGGGGGATGGGAAGGTAATCAAATTGGCAGTTTGAAGTGGCAAGAATTCTTAAAGATGAAAGCAATCTGTAATTATATTGGTAACATTAAATTATTGATAAGTGAATAGCCCCTGTAAAACTCTTTAAATTTGGGGTAATTGATAAATTACTAAATTATAATAGATTGTATAAAAGCTATAACTTTAGTTTAAGTGAAAAAATAGTAAAAGTCTGTGTAACATAATAGAAATTATAATTTAAAATATTCCTAAATAAAGTGATTTTAAAATTTTATTTTTGTCCTTTATTACATTAATTAAAATTTAAGGACTAAAGAGCCTCTTTATGAAAGTGAAGAGGAGAGTGGAAAAGTTGACTTAAAACTCAGCTTTCAGAAAACTCAGAACATGGCATCTGGTCTCATTACTTCATATCAAATAGATGATGAAACAGTGGATTTTATTTTTTAGGGCTCCAAAAATCACTGCAGATGGTGACTGCAATCATGAAATTAAAAGACGCTTGCTCCTTGGAAGAAAAGTTATGACAAACCTAGACAGCATAATAAAGAGCAGAGACATTACTTTGCTGACAAGTGTCCGTCTAGTCAAAGTTATGGTTTTACCGGTAGTCATGTATGGATATGAGAGTTGGACTATAAGGAAAGCTGAGCACTGAAGAATTGATGCTTTTGAACTGTGCTGTTGAAGACTATTGTGAGTCTTTTAGACAGCAAGAAGATCCAACCAGTCCCTACTAAGGGAAATTAGTCCTGAATATTCATTGGAAGGACTGATGTGGAAGCTGAAACTCCAATACTTTGGCCACCTGATGCAAATAAATGATTTACTGGAAAAGACTTTGATGCTTGGAAAGATCGAAGGCAGGAGGAGAAGGGGATGACAGAGGGTGAGATGGTTGGATGGCATCACCCATTAAATGGACATGAGTTTGAATGAGCTTTGGGTGTTGGTTATGGACAAGGAAGCATGACATGCTACAGTCCATAGGATGGCAAAGTCAGACAACTGAACTGAACTGATATTAATTAAAATATTCATTAATTTAAATAATTTACACAGTGACAATATTGTTGCATGTGGCTTTATTTTGATTTCTTTATATTTTACAATACAAAGATACAGGAAAGTGATTTTTATATAGGATCTATTTGAAAAGATTATAGAAGGGCATATTCAAAACTAAGATGTAATCCTAATAAAATAAAGTCTATAACCAATTTAACATTTCCAAAATAACCCAGAAAATTCTGTGAAGTTTTTAAAGCTGAAAGTTAAAGTGAAAATTTTTCATATTTGCCCTTGAGATATAGTTTTGTCTTTTAACACAAGATAGCAAAATAAAAGGGAAAGGCTTAGTACATAAAATTATAATAGCTAGGTAGAATCATGGTAATTAAAAAATAATCAGATAATAAATATAGAATGAGTTCAGTTCAGTTTAGTCACTCAGTCATGTCTGACTTTTTTGTGATCCCATGGACTGCAGCACACTAGGCCTCCCTGTCCATCACCAACTGCTGGGGTTCACTCAAACTCATGTCCATTGAGTCAGTGATGCCATCCAACCATCTCATCCTCTGTTGTCCACTTCTCTTCCTGCCTTCAGTCTTTCCAAGCATCAGGGTCTTTTTCAATGAGAGTTCTTCACATCAGGTGGCCAGGGTTTTAGAGTTTCAGCTTCAGCATCAGTCCTTCTAATGAATATTCAGGACTGATTTCCTTTAGAATGGACTGGTTGTATCTCCTTGCAGTCCAAGGGACTCTCAGGAGTTTCCTCCAATATCACAATTCAAAGGCACCAATACTTTGGCTCTCAGCTTTCTTTATAGTCCAACTGTCATATCCATACATGACTAATGGAAAAACCATAGCTTTGAATAGATGGACCTTTGTTGGCAAAGTAATGTCTCTGCTTTTTAATATGCTCTCTAGTTTGGTCATAACTTTTCTTCCAATGAGCAAGTGTCTTTTAATTTCATGGGTGCAGTCACCATCTGCAGTGATTTTTGGAGCCCCCCAAAGTAAAGTCTGTCACTGTTTCCACTGTTTCCCCATCTATTTGCCATGAATGATGGGACCAGATTCTATGATCTTAGTTTTCTGAATGTTGAGTTTTAAGCGAACTTTTTCACTTACCTCTTTCACTTTCATCAAAAGACTCTTCAGTTCTTCTTTGCTTTCTGCCATAAGTTGGGTGTCATCTGCATATCTGAGATTATTGATATTTCTCCTGGCAATCTTGATTCCAGCTTGTGCTTCATCCAGCCCAGTGTTTCTCATGATGTAGAAAAATAAAAAATAAAATAATGTAAACTTAAAGAATTATATATCAGTATATTAAAATGACATAACCAAAATACATTAAAAATATCTATTCTAATAATAGGTAAGAAAAAATGTCAATTTAATGTTGTTTATAAGAGATCCATAGTCAATATAATAAAAAGCTTGAAAGAAAAATCATGGAATTACTTGCATAATTGCCACAAACATGCTCACCCAACTACACACACACATACAAAGATACAAATTATCCAAGAAAATATTTGTAATATAGAGAACACTTATTGGGATAAAAAGGGTCAATCCAGTAGACAGAAACAATTTTAAATTTTATATACTTATCAAAATTTCTTCAAAATAAAAAAATTAAAAATGGATAGTAAAATAAAGAAAAATATATAAGCCCGTTATTATATTGTGAATTTTAGTATGCTTTTGCAAGAAATTGATAGATAATATAACATTTAATTGGAAGCTAATTACTTTACAATATGATAGTGGTTTTGCCATACATTGAATTCACCACAAGTATACATATGTTCCCCATCCTGAACCCCCTCCCACCTCCCTCCCCATACTATCCCTCTGGGTCATCCCAGTGCACCAGCCCCGAGCACCCTGTCTCATGCATCAAATTTGGGCTGTTGATTTGTTTCACATATGGTAATATACATGTTTCAGTGCCATTTTCCTAAATCATCCCACCCTCTCCCTCTCCCACAGAGTCCAAAAGACTGTTCTATACATCTGTGTCTCTTTTGCTGTCTCATATTCAGAGTTATCATTACCACCTTTCTAGAGTCCATATATATGCATTAGTATACTGTACTGATCGGAATGATGCTAAACCNTGAGTGAACTCCAGGAGATGGTGATGGACAGGGAGGCCTGGCGTGCTGTGATTCATGGGGTCACAAAGACTCAGACACGACTGAGCAACTGAAATGAACTGAACTGAACTGGTAAGCAAGGAGATCAAACTAGTCGATCCTAAAGGAAATCAACCTCGAACATTCACTGGAAGTACTGATACTTAAACTGAAGCTCCAATATGTTGGCCACCTGATGCGAAGAGCCAACTTATTGAAAAAACCCTGATGCTGGGAAAGATTGAGGGCAGGAGGAGAAGGAGGCAACAGAGGACAAGATGGTTTGATGGCATTTCTGACTCAGTGAACATGAGTTTGAGCAACGGGAGACGGAGAAGGACAGGAAAACCTGGCATGCTACAGTCAGTGGAGTTGCAGAGTCAGACATGACAGGACTGAACATCAACAATAAACTATAGAACTTTTCCTGCACTCGAGAAAAATCATCGTTGCCTTCTGATTATCCATCAGTTTATTCTATTTATAGTCAGAAGGCAATAACAACAACAACAAAATTCTGTCCAGAGACTAGTTGTACTTTAAGTGAGAAAAAATATATCAGCAATTGTGTAAATGTTCAGTTCATATGTAAATGATACAGTAATATGGAGTATAATAAGAGAAAGATAGAGTGTGTGTGTGTGTGTGTGTGTGTGTGTTTGTGTATGTGTGTGTGTTTGAGGGGCTGGGGGTGGGGCTTTTACCAGGATCTCTTGCTGAGAAAATACAGGCTGAGTGGTGACAGAAAAGAATACAAGGAGTGACCCTTGGGACTCTATGGAGGAAGTTCATCACATCTATTTCTTGAAGCCCTTTCTTCAAGTTCACTTCATGAAAGCATGTCCTCTTCTGGTCCTACTTGCGCTGACCACTCATTCTCACTACTTCAATATTTCTTCACTTCTCCCTTGCAAAGTAATGGGCTCAGTACTTGAAGAGGAATTTATCTTTTAACTCTGATGCATATTGATGGTTTGTTTCACTTGTAAAATATTGAAATGGAATGAATGAAAATGGGTAAAATATTCTTCATCATGTCAGTTTTTGAAATGTATGTACTATATTTCACATGCAGAAAATACTATTTTTCTGGCTTTACTTCCCCCTCTGTCTGCTTTCAGTTTCTCTATAGAAACACTGCAAAGAAGACATCTAAGCTTTAGGATACCTTTTTTTTTTTTTTTTTGAAAGCAAAATATTATCTATTTGTTTCAAATATTGTTTTTAAAGATTGTGATGAGTATAAATATTGGAATGTGTGTATTGCTCTTAAGCTATCTGGAATATTTTATTTATGTATTCTAACTTTCTCTGTTCCTTAAAGTGCATAAAGTCCAAATTTTGGCATTGCTTTCTCTAAACCACCAGGGTGAAATATATATCGTAAAGCTCTGAGTGATTTAGCTTTACTTCTGTCACTATGTTACAGATTTGAGGCACATCACATTCCTTGTGGGACGCAGAGTCTTCCTCTCTCAAATTCAGGGCCTAGATCATGATCTCAGAGGTCTCCTGAAACAAAAATTATGGCTCTAGTGCTTTTGTGTTTTCTGACTGAGCCCAACATGTACTGAAAGGCTGTTCTACATCAACACTGGGATATTTGTATTTGTACAAACAATACTTCATGTCTCCCCAGACAGGTGTTCGCACAAAGCCTTACAACTAATTGGCCCCAAGGTACTGTGGGTAATAAAGGAAAATACACACACACACATTAAATATTTGTGCCATTCTGGAAAAAAAAAATTGTGAATGATTGTAAGGTATGCCATACTACATTTCTTAAAGTCTAATGCAAGGGAGAGCAAATTAATTAATTCTGTCATTAGAATAAGAATTTGAAAATACTCAAGCTGGACATTGAAATATTATAATTGAAATCAAGGGAAGAGCTAAATTAAATTTACTCTTAATTTTGTTTTTTTCTTTAGGTTATTCATACCATCAGTGCCACTGATAAAGACGATTTTGCCAATGGACCAAGGTTTAGCTTCTTTCTTGATGAACATCTGTCTATAAACCCAAATTTCACTCTGAAAGATAATGAAGGTGAACATGCATTCATGTATTTTTTGATCTTTGTGATATCTGTTTTGACTTGATATGGAGTAAGACTGAGCAGCTTTGCTTGATTCTGATATACCCATGAACAGCTTGCAAATCAACATTCAAAGTCAGTTTGACGTTAACGTGTTATGATCTGTGAATAGCTTGTATTTAAAATTGAGCCATATGTACAAATAACTTCCATCGAGTTTATTCAGAAGCATCCCTTTAAACCAGAAACGTACATGTAATATGCTCTTGGGCAAATTTTAAGAGAAATCTTAGCTGACAAACATGTTTATGAGAACTGCTATAACTGCTAAGAGGTAGAAAAAATTTAAATTAGGAAAAATGAAAAATATGTCCTAGGGACAGTTAGGAAAGGAAATGCGATGTTTGAAATCATCTTGCATTAGCCAGGCTATCAAGCTGTGATATACAAATTATATTTCCTCTTGTTATTATGAATATTTTTCTAAAATATGAGTAGATATATATGCATAATTACAGAGCATTGTGGAATTTTTTGAATTATTTTTGTTTAACGTTCTCTATTGTGTGGAGGAAAAATAAAACCATAATAACTAGAGATTTACCAAGATTTAGATTCCCTTGTTGGATAAAATATATCCTTCTGTATGGAAGGGAAGCAGCAAGTTATTCAATATGTACAGTGTTCTGATTGGCATCAACTTTCTTGTCATAACTGTTTTTGATCACATTTATCTTACTATGCTATTATTTAGGATTTAACAATAGTCTCTGAATCCCATGAAAGAAACAATGGCACATACATTTTGGAGTAAACAGTTGAGTTCTTCTCTGCACTCTTCATGGAGCATTTTCAAATTCAAAAGAAATCTCTGACAACCCAGTGAACAGTTTACTCATTATCCCAAGCTTCTTTAAATTATTATAATAGAGATACTAAACTGTGCATGTGGCTGTTGCAAAATTCATCCAAAAATAGCAAACTTTTTTGTTGTTCTCATTTAAAATATCCCTGTGGTCAGCTCTACTTACGCCAATACATATTTATATCCATGTTTGTGTTCGACAAATCATGTTAATTGACTATTGTATATTTGTTTACATATGTACATCTCACTCCAAAATCCCAAAAGTATTTATTATAATTAACTATGCTAAATATGTAAAAACAAATTCATATTGTCCATATTCAAATAATTGCATATTTAGAGAACATTCAACTTTCTGCCTTAGTAGATTGAAATCTACTACATTTAGAAATCCATATTTAGAAAGCATATTTATATTTCAGTTGAATTTTTCTATTCCAATAGCATTTTATTATACATTTTAAAAGTAANCAAAATCCCAAAAGTATTTATTATAATTAACTATGCTAAATATGTAAAAACAAATTCATATTGTCCATATTCAAATAATTGCATATTTAGAGAACATTCAACTTTCTGCCTTAGTAGATTGAAATCTACTACATTTAGAAATCCATATTTAGAAAGCATATTTATATTTCAGTTGAATTTTTCTATTCCAATAGCATTTTATTATACATTTTAAAAGTAATTTTAATGTGATGATATAAATAAAAATTGACTTAGATTTAATGATGTGTTATAATCAAGCTATTTAATATAAATAACTCCCAAAGTATTTAGAAAAACAAGAGAATATTACTTGTTTAAACCCACATTAGTGACTAAAAGTCCTTTATTAAGATTATTACATCTGACATTTTTCAATTTAATTAATGGATGTATTCAAAAGGTCTCAGTTCCATTATTTGACAATGTTACCAGTTCTAGTAACTCATACTGAAGAAACCCCCCTCAAATATATATACATTTTTGAAAGGTTTATAATGCTGATGTAAATGTTTTAAAATTTATTTTAACCATGTATATGAATGTTTTAAATCATCTATGCTATATCAAGTATGTGATACCTACAGACAGTTGTGTAGGGGTGTATTAATTTATTTTTACATGGATTTAATTTATTTAAACATATTTAAGAGTTGATGAAATTATAAATAGCACCAATACTTTATTTTGGATAGAAAAAGCAACAAGATTCTGAAGAAAAGAAGAAGAGATGCTAATACATCAATAAATACATGTGCTTGAGCAAGCAGTTTTGTTTATGTTAGATAAGACAAGCCACCCAACTTCTCTCAACCTATTCTTACATCCATTAAGTTGTGATTTGAATTATTTACTTTGTAGCACTGAGGAATGAATGACACTGTGTGTAAGAGTATTACAGTCAAGATGGCTTTTTCTCCAAACAGAAAGAAATTATGGATAATAATTTATAAAAATGAAATTTAATATGGGATTTATTGTGGGCTTCCCTGTGGCTTAGCTGGTAAAGAATCTGCTTGCAGTGCAGAGACCTGGGTTCAATCCCTGCATTGGGGAGCTTCCCTGGAGAAGGGAACAGCTATTCACTCCAGTATTCTGGCCTGGAGAATTTCACGGACTGTATAGTCCACGGGGTCACAAAGAGTTGGACAGGACAGTAGCTAAGTCATGTCCAACTCTTTGTGACCCTATGGACTGTAGCCTGCCAGGCTCCTCTGTCCTCCACTATGTCCTGGAATTTGCTCAGTTTCATGTGCATTGAGTAGGTGATGCTCTCTAACCATCTCATCCTCTGTCTCCCGCTTCTCCTCCTGCCCTCAAACTTTTCCAGCACTAGATCTTTTCCAATGAGTCAGCTGTTTGCACCATATGTCCAAAGCATTGGAGCCTCAGCTTCAGTGACAGTTCTTCCAATGAATACTCAGGGTTGACTTCCCTTAGGATTTACTGACTTGATCTCCTTGCAGTCCAAGGGACTTTCAAGAGTCTTGGAATACCCATACCAAAATGAATATATATATATTCATGAGTATATAAACAGCTCTCAGGACAACAACGAGAACAAAAACAAAGAAAGTAAAGAGTATCCAAATCTAGGCCTACAGCTTGAGCATTGCATTCTGTGAGTCAGTAGACATTTACATGCCATCAAACCACAGAAAAATCTAGAAGAAAAAATTAATAGCATTATTTTCTGTGCCAACTGCTTACAAGAGAGGGGAACAGCAGAAAGCAGACAGAGCCTCTAAGCCAGGATGAGTGATCAGAAAGTCATTGGTTTAGTGGCATCTCCAAAAGTGTTTATGGCAAAGATTTACTGCAGAAAAAAAGCTGTTTCAAAAGTTAGACACAAAGAAATGCATATTATATTCATAAGTCTGAAAATCAAAATATTAAGATAGTCAATAGATAATGAGAAAATGAATTAACTTTTAATAATGCAAAATATATAAATGAACAGAAAAAGGTGAATATTAATGTTTTTTTAATGTTTAGCATTTTTAAAATGTTTAAAAAGTGACATCTTTTGAAAAAGACTAAGAAATTATATGAAATGAGACAATGAAATTAAATGTTTGCATAAATATAATTTCAAAATGTTTATCATAATAAAGCTATAATTTTCTCATAGTTAAAAAAGTATATAACGTTATATGAAAATATATATTTAGTGTTACATGCATAACTTTATAAACCAATAATTAGATGTCAAACTTTTGTTTTATATATACTATGCACATGTATATATCATGTATGCATGCATGCATGCTCAGTTGCTAAGGTATGTCCAATTCTTGCAACCCCATGGACTATAGACCATCAAGCTCCTCTGTCCATGGGATTCTCCAGGCAAGAAAACAAAAGTGGGCTGCTATATTCCTTCTCCAATATATCATGTATACATAAGATATATGTTAATATATAGGTATTAAATATATAAAATGTATACAAAACTATATTCATAAATATATATATAAATACAGCAAGCATATATATAATCCATATATTTAAAATTTAATTATGTGTAAACATATATGTATATATACAAATACACATACACACCAAAAGAAAGAACAATAGGAAAAAAATTAATAGCATTACTTTTAGACTGGTCACAAAGAGAGATTTAAGAAGCCAGATGAAAATCCATTAATTCAAGCAAAGTTCAGGTAGGTCAAAATTTTAAAATATTGTGAGAACACTTTAGATATGGAATATAATATATTCAGAAGAATTAGCAATAAATTACATCAACAAGCAATATATAGATAGATTAAATTGTACAGCAATTTTTTAAGTTAAAAATATGTAAACCCTTATGATGAACATGAATAACAAAAAGAAGTAGAAATTCAATTCTATACTTAAATATGCCAATTTAAAAGTGTTAAACTTCAAAAATAAAGATAGAAAATATTAATCAAATAAAAGGAAGGATAAGTTCAGTTCAGTTTAGTTGCTCAGTCGTGTCCAACTCTCTGTGACCCCATGAATCACAGCACGCCAGGCCTTCCTGTCCATCACCAACTCCTAAGTCAGTGATGCCATCCAGCCATCTCATCCTCTGTCATCCCCTTCTCCTCCTGCCCCCAATCCCTCCCAGCATTAGAGGAACTGTATAAAAAAGATCTTCATGACCTGGATAATCATGATGGTGTGATCACTCATCTAGAGCCAGACGTCCTGGAATGTGAACTCAANTTTTGTTGACTGTATAGAGCTTCTCCATCTTTGGCTGCAGAGAATATAATCAATCTGATTTCGGTTTTGCCCATCTGGTGATGCCCATGTGTAGAGTCTTCTCTTCTGTTGTTGGACGAGGGTGTTTGCTATGACCAGTCCATTTTCTTGGCAAAACTCTATTAGTCTTTGACCTGCTTCATTCTGTATTCCAAGGCCATAGCCATGTATTTTTTCATTTGTTTATTTTCTTTTACAGAGATGTAGATCTCTAGTGAAATTCTCTATCATTTCTTTTGTTTTATTCCTATTCTCTTGAACCTATAATCTTAATGATTTTAGAACCATTGTTAGCTAGCTCTACTTTCTCAATGAAGTGATAGGCTTTTGTTTTTCATCATGGAGACTGGGGAAACAGGACTGAGGTATTATGGTCTGGTTTGTTAGTCCTTAGTCATGTTCAGTTGAGTTTCACACGTAATGTCTAGACTTATAAGAATCCCAAATGGTAGTAAATTTCTTCAGAGAGAGTTATTTTATTGTATGAACAATTAGAGAGTGACATTATTACTGGTGAACCACAGAGACATCGTGGGTTTAGTTCCTATCCACCACAAAAGCAATTTTAATAAAATGAGTCCCATGATTTTCTTACAATGCATATAAAAGTGGTGTGTACCTTTTAATCTATTAAGAAATAATGTTATATCTAAAAACATGCATAATTTAATTAAAAAAATTTTATTGCTAAAAAACAATGATAACCATCTGAGTAATTAGTGAGTCATATTATTTTTGCCATAGTAACATCAAAGACCCCTGATCACAGATCACCATAACAAATATACTAATCATGAAAAAGCTTGAAATATTGTGAGAATTACTGAAATGTGACACAGAGACTGGAAGTGAGCAAAGGCTGTTGGAAAAATAGTGCCAATAGACTTGTGTGACACAAGGTTGTCGAAAAAATTCAATTTTTTAAACACAGTGTCTGCAAAACACAGTAAAGCAAAACAAGATTAAAGGGGGTATGCCTGTACATAAGAGGCTTATGGAAGCTTCCTGGTGGGAGAGACTGACTGAGGGAGAAACTGGGTCTTGTTCTGATTGGCAGGATCATGCTCAGTAAATCGTTAATCTAATTTTCTGTTGATGGGTGGAGCTGTGTTCNGCAAAACACAGTAAAGCAAAACAAGATTAAAGGGGGTATGCCTGTACATAAGAGGCTTATGGAAGCTTCCTGGTGGGAGAGACTGACTGAGGGAGAAACTGGGTCTTGTTCTGATTGGCAGGATCATGCTCAGTAAATCGTTAATCTAATTTTCTGTTGATGGGTGGAGCTGTGTTCCCTCCCTGCTATTTACCTGGGGCCAAACTATGGTGGAGGTGATGAAGATAATGGCGACCTCCCTTAAAAGATACCATGCATGCACTGCTACACTCAGTGCCCCCAGCAGCAGGCCACCGCTGACCCACGCCTCCCCCAGAAACTCCTGGACACCCACAGGCAAGTCCGGGGCAGCCTCCTGTGGGGTCACCGCTCCTTTCTTCTTGGTCCTGGTGCACTAGGTTCTGTTGTGACCTCCGAGAGTCTATTTTGCAGGCCTGTGTAAATGCTGGCAGCTCTATGGTGGGGTAATGGCAATCTCCTCCAAAAGGGCTTGTGCCATACCCAAGTCTGCTGCACCCAGGGCCTCTGTCCCTGCAGCAGACCCATACCTGCACCAACCCATACCTCCACAGGAGATGCTCAAACACAGTTCTGTCTCAGTCTCTGTGGGGGTCCCTTGGTATGTTTGAGCCCTCTGAGCATCTATGGTGGAAATGGGGTTTGATTCTAAATGCGAATTTGCCCCTCCTACCATCTTGCTGGGGCTTCTCCTTTACCCTTGGATGTGGGGTATCTCCTCACAGCCACTCCAGTGCCTACTTTCTTACTGGGGTTTCTCTGACCTTGGACATGGGATATATCCACAGGGCCTATCCAGCGCCTCACAGCCACCACTTGTTGCTCCATAAGCCTCATATCATTCTCCATTAGAGGGCAGACAGACTGAAAAGCACTGTCACAGAGAACTAACCAATTTAATCACATGGATCACAGCCTTGTCTAACTCAATGATACTATGAGCCATGCTGTGTAGGGCTACCTAAGATGGACAGATTATAGTGGAGAATTCTGACAAAATGTGGTTCACTGGGGAAGGGAACGGCAAACCACTTCAGTACTCTTGCATTAAGAACTCCATGACCCATATGAAAAGGAAAAAAGATAGGACACTGGAAGATGAATTCCCCAGTTCATTAGGTGCCCAATTTGCTACTGTAGATCAGTGGAGAAATAATTCCAAAAGGAATAAAGAGACTGAGCCAAAGCAAAAACAATACCCAGTTGTTGATGTGACTGGTGATAGAAGCAAGGTACTATGCTCTAAGGATAATCTTGCTTAGGAACCTGGATTGTTAGGTCCATGAATCAAGGCAAATTGGAAGTGGTCAAACAGGAGATGGAAAGAGTGAACATTGATATTTTAGGAATCAGTGAACTAAAATGGACTGGAATGGGTGAATTTAACTCAAATGACCATTATATCTACTATTGTGGGCAAGAATCCCTTAGAAGAAATGGAGTAGCCATCATGATCAACAAGAAAGTCCGAAATGCAGTAATGGGATGCAATCTCAAAATGACAAAATGATCTCTATTTGTTTCCAAGGCAAAACATTCAAAATCACGGCAATCCAAGTTTATGCTCTGACCAGTAATACTGAAGACGCTGAAGTTGAATGGTTCTATGAAGACGTACAAGACCTTCTAGAATTAAAACCCAAGAAAGATGTCCTTTTCACTATAGGGGACTGGAATGCATAAGTAGAAATTCAAGAAACACCTGGAGTAATAGGCGAATTGGCCTTCAAGTACAGAATAAAGCAGGACAAATGCTAATAGAATTTTGCAAGAGAACGAACTGGTCATAGTAAACACCCTTTTCCAACAACACAAGAGAAGACTCTACACATGTACATCACCAGATGGTCAACACTGAAATTAGATTGATTATATTATTTGCAGCCAAAGAGGGAGAAACTCTATACAGTCAGCGAAAACAAGACTGGGAGCTGACTGTGGCTCAGATCATAAACTCCTTATTGCCAAATGCAGACTTAAATTGAAAAAAGTCCAGAAAACTACTCTTTCAGGTATAACCTAAAACAAATCCCTTATGATTATACAGTGGAAGTGAGAAATAGATTTAAGGGACTAGATCTGATAGANAGCAAATTTGGAAAACTCAGCAGTGGCCACAGGACTGGAAAGGTCAGTTTTCATTCCAATCCCGAAGAAGGGCAATGCCAAAATTGTTCAGACTACCGCACAATTACACTCATCTTATACATTAGCAAAGAAATGCTCAAAATTCTCCAAGCCAGGCTTCAACAGTACATGAACTATAAACTTCCAGATGTTCAAGCTGGATTCAGAAAAGGCAAAGGAACCAGAGATCAAATTGCCAACATCCGTTGAATCATTGAAAAAGCTAGAGTTCCAGAAAAACATCTACTTCTGCTTTATTGACTATGGCAAAGCCTTTGACTATGTGAATCACAACAAACTGTGGAAAATTCTGGAAGAGATGGGAATACCAGACCACCTGACCCACCTCCTGAGAAACATGTATGCATGTCAGGAAGCAACAGTTAAAACTGGACATGGAACAGACTGGTTCCAAATTGGGAAAGGAGTATGTCAAGGCTATATATTGTCACCCTCTCATATTTAACTTATATGCAGAGTACATTAAGAGAAATGCTGGACTGGATGAAGCACAAGCTGGACTCAAGATTGCTGGGAGAAATATCAGTAACCTCAGATATGCAGATGACACCACTCTTATGGCAGAAAGTGAAGAAGAACTAAAGAGCCTCTTGATGAAAGTTAAAGAGGAGAGTGAAAAACCTGGCTTAAAACTCAACATTCAGAAAACGAAGATCATGGCATCCGGTCCCATCACTTCACGGGAAATAGATGAGGAAACAGTGGAAACAGTGACAGATTTTATTTTGGGGGGCTCCAAAATCACTGCAGATGGTGATTGCAGCCATGAAATTAAAAGATGCTTGCTCCTTGTTAGAAAAGTTATGACCAACCTAGATAGCATATGAAAAAGCAAAGGCATTACTTTGCCAACAAAGGTCCGTCTAGTCAAAGCTGTGTTTTTTCCAGTAGTCATGTATGGATGTGAGAGTTGGACTATAAAGAAAGCTGAGCACCAAAGAATTGATGCTTTTGAACTCTGGTGTCAGAGAAGACTCTTGAAAGTCCCTTGGACAGCAAGGAGATCCAACCAGTCCATCTTAAAGAAAATCATTCCTGAATATTCATTGGAAGGACTGATGTTGAAGCTGAAACTCCAATATTTTGGCCACCTAATGTGAAGAAGTGACTCATTTGAAAAGACCCTGATACTGGGAAAGATTCAAGGCAGAAGAAAGGGATCTCAGAGGATAAGACGGTTGGATTGCATCACCAACTCAATAAACATGAGTTTGAATAAGCTCCAGGAGCTGGTGATGGACAGGGAGGCCTGGTGTGCTGCAGTCCATGAGGTCGCGAAGAGTCAGACACGCCTGAGCAACTGAACTGAACTGAAGTGAACTGAACTGAAAGGCTCCTGCCACTAAGCAGACAGACACAAAGGATCCTGCTACAAGCTACAGATTAGAAACTGAGTCTTCTGGAAGAAACACAAAAGCCTCAATAAAGGAGTATACAAGTACTCTGGAGGGATGATATTACAAAGATATTATTCATGAACACAGTTTCTTGGGATAAGCTGTTCGTAACAAAAAAGACATTTTTCAGAGTAGACAACTTGACAGAAGTAGACTGTTTATCCTAGAATCAAGAGAACACAAATTCTAGATGCTTGAAAACTATTGCCTTTAGCACTTTTCCTGCTTTGTTCTAAGTCATTAGGTCACTTCCTCCCTCAGCATGGATGATAATGCTGGGAACCTGCTCTGCACCAGCACCCCCCTGACCACCATACATGTCTCCACACAGGCCACACAGGCAAGGCTTAATCCCAGGCTGATGTAAGCCTGAGCAGATGCCCTGTGATCCTCCCAATTATGAAAAGGAAAGTGCTGCTGCAAGGCTATTTCTCACCTGCTTCCTTATTTGGAGGGAGGCTGCTGTAAGGCAATTTCTCATCCACCTTCCCTGGTTTCAGTGAGGGCTTAGATTTTCCACCTTGCCCACCTCTTACCATATAGCTGTAGACTAAGAAACTGCAAAGTTGCACTACAGAAACTACTCCTCAGTAACACAGTGCCCTGTCACCCTCCTTGCCCACGCGTCTCTGTCCCCTTTGCTCTCAGTGTTACCTTGTCAGACAAGGGAGGTGAGGAGCTGGCCCCGTGCTGATGGGGCACGTGTCGTCTGCGTATGAAATAAGCTGCCTGAACCTTACTTGCTGAAGCTGTAGCAGGTGTCACAAAAAGCTTGCTTGAGTCTGGGATTTGCCTGTACCTACTCTGTTTCCTTCAACCTGTATAGCTTACGTGTGATCCTCTAATGATTAAGCTTTAACCTAAATCCCTACCTTAACCTCCAAAACTAGGTATTTTCCCTTAGAGAAAATACTGGTTGGCTATACTGGTGCCATGGAAGAGCTCCCTGACCTGAGTTTTTGTGATTTTTTTGTTTTGTTTTGTTTATAAATGGTTAAGGTCCCAAGCTGGACCTCGAACATTTAAAAAATGTTTTAAACATTTAAAGATTAGATGGTTTACCTTATGTGTTCCAGAAAAAGGTTTCTCCTTACAAATTACCAGTGGTAAAATATGGATATCTACAAGCCTTCAAATCACTTCTATGCTTATCCTTTACCCAATACATTCTTACACCCTCTAGAATGTATCTGGCTTACAGAAACTAGCTTATTCCTTTAAAAGACTATCTACAACCATGACAATTTTGGTTTTTTTCTCCAAGTCAGTCTTAGCACTTAGTCAGTCTCAACCAAAATATAAATTCCTTCAGGAATGGGACTTTATACAAACATATGGGCAAAATTACATATTTTAATTAGCCTAATATCATTCATAGTCATATGATAACCTTTGCAAATTTTCTTTAATTCTATATATGTTATCTGTACTCCAGAGATAACTGAGAATTCCTTCCCTACTTTTATAAGTAATGGCTCTTTTGTTTTTAAAATGATATGTGGTCCTTCTAATCTTTATTTCCTGTATCAATAACACATTTTATCATATTTACTTCATCAAAACCTCACTTGCAGGACTTCCCTGGTGGTCCAGTGGTTAGACTGCACTTCTTGCATGGAGCACCAGACAGATCCCTGGTTGAGGAACTAAAATCTTGCATGCCAGAGGGGCCAAAAAAAAAAAAAAAGAAATAACCTAACTTGCATATATAGGTAAAAAGAAAAAATATATATATATAGCAATGAAATAATTAGATATTTTCTTCCCATCTCCTCAGGAGACCATTCTCTGGGATGAATGGGCATTGATCTGAGGGGTACTAACCACCCTAGAGGAAAAAAAAAAGTTACTTCCTTAAAGTTAGAATCACTAGGGCTCTGTCTTCAACTAAGGGGGTCATATAATTAGAAAAATTAAT
This sequence comes from Neotragus moschatus, assembly GCA_006410615.1. Lineage (NCBI taxonomy): Eukaryota > Metazoa > Chordata > Mammalia > Artiodactyla > Bovidae > Neotragus > Neotragus moschatus. The sequence goes on from SJYA01002592.1 coordinate 86,159, forward strand.
AAAAAGTGTATTATTAACATTGACTGAGAAGATAATATCGTAAAGTCCTAAAAGAAAAACAAACGAAAGTCACTGATCCAAGTGGTTGTAGATAACTGCATAGCCCTGGGTTTCTTCCTGGCAAGCCAAGAAAAATACATAATATATAGCTAGCACTTCCTGCTTCTCATGGAATAATTCCATAGGGGAAGTTGATCAATCTATACCCAAACTAAAAGACAACTTGGCTGTCAAAAGTGGACTCAGAAGGGAGTTTTATCATCTGACCCACTGGTCAGGAAAGGCGTCTCTGGCTGTCATTCTAAAGGGCCTTTCAGTTTCTCCTTATGACAGTCATGGCCACTCTTACTTTTCCTTCAGCGCCTTGTCTCCAGAGACAGATGTGCCACTGTACAGCTATTATTTCATCAGATGGTACAAAAATCAAAACTTTTATAACAGAAGGAAAACAAAGGAATTCAGTTAAACCAAGGCAGAGTTCCCACAAAGACCACAACCTACACAGCAGCAAACATGCAACTTGCTGTTTATCTGAGTAGGAGTAAGGGGAGATTTTTGTTAAAACTCTGCCAAGCTCCCAGCATGTATACACAGAAGAGCTAAACTGTATGCCCCTGAGCCTAATAGATACTTTCATAACCCTCCTAAGACATCTTCATAAAGTAATGCCTGTGCTTTGTGACATAAGCAGAAAAAAAAATCTTCCATTTCCCAAATTAACCAATTAGAACTTAATACCCAGAATTCCTCCCAACATGTAATAAACATTTTATATCTCTCTTTATCCCTTCCACTTTCAGCATGGAGAGACACACTGAACCTGTTTCCTACCCAGCAAGCAGATTAACAGATTAATTTCTTTTTTAATAAAGTTCTAATTAAAACATAAATTTAAAAAAATAAAAAAAGAATTTTAAACACTTGGGGAAAAAAAGAGAAATTCTCCTCTGAGCCCTTATAAAGACAATATCATTGAATACAATAGTCAGTACTTGATGTAATAAACAGTATCCTCAATAGTGTCCACACAACCAATACAACAGTTTATCATTTACAGTATACCCCAATTTGAACCAAGGTCACACTGCCAAAGTTCAACTGAAGAAAAGCAATTATATGAAGAAATAAAGTAATAGTGTCCAGTGTTCAAGCACACAACCATCTGATGTTCTGATTTAAGCCAGGGATGGCAACCACAACATCTAGAGCAACAGTACTCAAAAACTATATAAGAATCTTTTGTCCTCCTAGCAAAAAAAAAAAAGCACCATCATTCATTCAACATATTTATTCACTGCTAATTGGGAATACAATGGTAAACAAAAAAGATATGCTTTTCTTCTCTCATGAAGTTTTCAATCTAGTGATGGGGGAGTTCGGACATCAATCAAAGAATCATACAAATAAATATAATAACCATATATGAACATGAAGGAGATAAAAGTGCTACCAGTAGACATAATAGGAGGAAATCATCTCTCGGGGAAGTCTGGAAGGCTTTCCCTGGGGGAGCCATGAATGAATTGAGAGGAAGAGTCAGCCTAGGAGATAAGGGGTAGGGGAGGGTCTCTGTCAGACAAAGAAAACAGGATAAACAGCATTTCCTTGTAGAACTGAGACAGGAAAGGAGACAAGGCCAGAATCCCTGGGTCGTAGAGGAAAGGGCAGAAGCTGGCTCATCACACTGGAGTGATGGGGTAGCACTAGGTCATGCAGCGCTTTGACCATGTTTGGAGTTTATCCTAGAGAAACGAAAACACACTTGAAAGCATTTCTAGGAAAGGAGGCGATGTAACTAGATTTCTGGAGAAGGAAATGGCAACCCACTCCAGTACACTTGCCGGGAAAATGCCATGGACAGAGAAGCCTACAGTCCATGGGGTCACAAAGAGTCGGACACGACTGAGCAACTTCACAACTAGATTTCTATTCTGAAATATACATTTAATTGAGAGTGAAAAACAGGTCTAGAGGAGAGACAAAACGGGTGTAAGAAAAGCAGGATGCCACTGTGACAATCCAGCATGAGTCGAAAAGAAGAATGCAACATGTATGAGAATTCTGACACTAGGTGCACCCCACTCGAGTATACTATTACTAATGGGAATGTTTTTTCCTCCAAGTCTTGAGGCCAAAAAAAAAAAAAAATCGCTGAAAACTACTCATATAGAGAAGTGAATAGATTATCCTTCGGGCAATCCTCTGTGAATATTACAAACATTCCCATGAATTATACCTTTAAAATGTCATCTCATTATTGCTGAGCCCATTCCTTTGAACAGGATCAATATTTCCCTTAAATATAGTAAAGAATATGAATAAATAATATGCTTATCTTCTCTCTCACAGCAGCACATAATCCCAGTTAAGCCTTAAAGTATTCAAAGAAAACATAACTATCCACTGCAGTAATTAATGTATCAGTAACATAATAAAGAGACATCTAAATTCAAGCAATGTAACTTACCAGTGAACTTCCCAGTATAAATTTATACTGTGCATACTACCATTTTACAGAGCATACCAAGTCATTAAATTAAAAAACCTGAGCAAAGAAAAGGAGTCCTTAGAGGGAGACTTTGGAGAAGACAATGGCAACCCACTCCAGTATTCTTGCCTGGAGAATCCCGGGGCGGCGGAGCCTGGTGGGCTGCTGTCTATGGAGTCACACAGAGTCGGACACGACTGAAACAACTTAGCAGCAACACCAGCAGCAGAGGGAGACTTATGCTTTTATTCAAATACTTTTTTGGGAAATAATAAAGATTAAAAACAAATGGATGACCCAGAGGGAAGGATGACCTGGAGGTGAGAGAGGGGTTATGGATTGGGAACAGGTGTACACCCGTGGCGGATTCATGTTGATGTGTGTCAAAACCAATACAATATTGTAAAGTAAAATAATAATAATAATAAATTTTTTAAAATATATATATATATAAACAAATGAACTCTACATTCAACTAAAGAACTAAAAAAGGGAAAAGCTGAAAATAAGAAGAGTGCAAATAATAAATATGAGGACAGAAATCAAAAGAGAACAAAAACAATAGAAAATACAAACAAAGCCTTCTTTAAAAGGCTTCCTTTTAAAGAAGCATTACTATAGCACTAGTTTGTCTTAGTCCTGCAATCATTCAAATCTAGATATGAACAAACAGAAAATGTAAATGATTCCATTTTAGCTGTAATAAGTTAACTTTGTTTCCCCATAAAGGCCAAAATATTGCTTGGAACCAGAACCTTTAAAAAGCTTGGGGCTATCAGAGTATTATGGATACATGACTTTAACAAATAAAAATATCTCTCAGCAATTTTTAGTCTACTTTCTAGCATCTAATTATTTCACTGTTTGCCTATCTTCAATTCCCGCTGTGTTCATAACAAACCAGTATTAGTTCTGAAGTAAAGTAACATCTCAATCCAAATTTGTAGGAAAAAATAAAAATTTTATATCATCATATATAATATGATAGTTAACAATTACTGAGCACTTACTAGGCTGCCAGGCATGCTGGATCAGTTCACTTCACCTTCATGTTAACTCTATGAAATAAAGCTGACCCTTAACAATGTATGATGTGACCCTCTGCACATAATTTAAGAGTTGGCCCTCTATATCAGAGGGTTCCTTGAAACCTCAAGGTTCATAACTGCAGATTCAACCAACCTAGGTTTGCATAGTATGTCATCTTTATTATTGAAAAAAAAAAGTAAAAATGTACCCACACAGTTCAAAGCAGGTTTGTTCAAGGTTCAAATATAACTATTATTATCCCCATTATAACTGGTGAAGAAGGGAGACAAAGAGCTTAACTAACTCTGTTAGTATTAAGTTGGCCAAAAGTTTTGCTCGGTTTTTTCGATATGATGGCTCTAGTAATGCTGAGTGGTCATTAACTTCATTAGAAGCAATTCCTTTAGACTGCACTGTGACAGGTGACATGTCAGCGTGCATTAAAAAAAAGCAACACCAGTGCATTTTTGTGTAGCCATTTTAATATGGAAGAAAAAAGGCAGCATTTTTGGCATACTATGCTTTATTATTTTAAGAAAAGTAAAAATGCAAGTGAAACACACAAAAAAAGATTTGTGCAGTGGATGGAGAAGGTGCTGTGACTGAGCGAACATGTCCAAAAGTGGTTTGCTAAGTTTCGTGCTAGAGATTTCTTGCTGGACAATGTTTCATGGCCAAGTAGACCCATTGAAGTTGACGGTGATCAAATCAAGATATTAACTGAGAACAATCAACGTTATACCATGAAGAAGATAAATTTCCCTACTGAAAATATCCAAATCAAGTACTGAAAATCATTTGTATCAGCTAAGTTATGCTAATTACTTTGATATTTGAGTTTCACATAAGTTAAGCAAAAAACACCTTTTTGACTGTATTTCTATTTGTGATTCTCAACTTAAAAATGAAAACATTCCATTTTTAAAACAAATTGTGACGGGCAATGACAAGTGGATACTGTACAACAATATGGAACAGAAGAGATCATGGGGCAAGCAAAATAAACTACACACCACATCAAAAGCCAGCCTTCATTCAAAGATGATGATGGTGTATATATGGTAGGAGTGGGAGCCCTCTATTATGAGCTCTTTCCGGAAAACGAAATGATTCATTCCAAAAAGTACTGCTTCCAATTTGATCAACTGAAAGCAGGATTCAGCATGAAGTATCCAGAATTAGTCAACAGAAAATGCATAATCTTCCATCAGGATACTGCAAGACCACGTTTCTTTGATGACCAGGCAAAAACTGTTACAGCTTGGCTGGGAAGTTCTGATTCATCAGCCACATTTACCAGACATTGCACCTTCGAATTTCCATCTATTTTTGTCTTTACAAAATTCTCTTCATGGAAAAAATTTCAATACCCTGACTATAAAAGGCACCTGGAACAGTTCTTTGCTCAAGAAATTAAAAACTTTTGGAAAGATGGAATTATGAAGTCGTCTGGAAAATGACAAGGACTCCCAAGTGGCACAGTGGTAAAGAATACGCCTGCCAACCCACAAGATGCAAGAGACGTAGGTTTGATCCCTGGGTTGGGAAGATTCTCTAGAGGTGCAAGTGACAACCCACTTCAGTATTACCTGGAAAATTCCATGGACAGAAGGGCCTGGTGGGCTATGGTCCATAGGGTTGCAAAGAGTTGGACATGACTGACTGACTAAGCACTGCACAGCACAGTGGAACAAAACAGTGAATACCTTGTACAATAAAGTTCTTGGTGAAAATGAAAAATGTGTCTTTTATTTTACTTAAAAACCAAAGGAGCTTTGTGGCCAGCCCAACAGATGACAGAGCTAGAATCCAGTCTAAGCCATCTGATTCCCAGATAATATCCCAGGTAATATCTTTCTTAACTTTGTTGCTCTAAAAGCTACAAATGGTGCATAGCATATGAAGGTGTTTACTGTAAAATTCTTTCAACATATGTGTATGTTTGAAAATTTTCATACTAAATTTTAGGAAAAAGAAACTTCATGATTTAGGTGGTGTTTTAAGATATGATACAGAGAAACTATCGAGAAGTTGCATTTCTGACATGTAAAAGTAAATATGCTACATTCAAATAAAAATTAACTAACTTAAAAACCAGTAAACATGAGTTACTTCAATTCCACAGGCGTTATTTTAACGTTTTTCAGGAAACAGAGCCACCATGCTATTCCAGTTGGAGTGACAGAACAGAGCTTGGAGTTATGAGATGCTATAGGGTTTTCTTTTTATTGAATACTACGTTTTTAAGTGCTCTAAAGGTAACAGTAAAAAAGGATATTGAAAAGATTTTTTTAAAGAGGTAAAAAGACTTGATCAAATCATGAGCGCTGAAAAATGGTCTACCTATTTCATTTCAGGGTCCTCAGCAAGTTGTTAAAAGTGGTGCAGTTCAAGTAACAGCCTACTAAGTGAAATCCTCTACATCAAAGTCAGAAGAGGGGAAGAAAAGAGAGGAATGCTGGAAAAAATGAAAATTGCTATGTTATTACTAAGGTTCTACATTCAATTAAAACAAGGGGCCCAGCACCAACATACAGAAATGGATATGAAATACTTAAGGTAGTTGGCTTTGATCCAAACCAAAATCAAACAAACAAAAACTTTTCTTATTTAATGAGGACCCAGTACTCTGGCAAAGTGAGATCACCTGAACCTGGAAATTAAATTAGGAGTGTTAAATAAAAAAATAACCAACAAGAGACTTAAAGTGAAGTCGCTCAGTCATGTCCGACTCTTTGCGACCTCATGGACACCAGGCTCCTCCTTCCATAGGATTTTCTAGGCAAGAGTACTGGAGTGGGTTGCCTTTTCCTTCTCCAGGGAACTTCCCAACCCAGGGATCGAACCCAGATCTCACACATTGTAGACAGACGCTTTACCGTCTGAGCCATAAATCTGTGGCATTTTACAACCAAATACTTAAACAAACAAACAAAGAAAACAATCATAGTAGTGTAGAAGAAAAGCTCTAGAGCCAGAAGGATGTGGGTTCAAGTTCTGCTTCTCAGTTATACACTAGGTATATGAATTTGAACAAATTATCTCAACCCCTAATGTTCATTTCCTCATCACTGACTCAAAGGACCTGAGTTTGAGCAAACTTCAAGAAACAGTGAAGGACAAGGAAGCCTAGCATGCTGCAATCCATGGGGTCACAAAGAATCAGACACTACTGAGTGACTGAACATCATCTACAAAAAGGGATTAATCAATTTACCACCAGAGTTAAGGATTAAGTGAGATAAAGTTAGCTAGTGGAGGTGAAGGAATTCCAGTTGAGCTATTTCAAATCCTGAAAGATGATGCTGTGGAAGTGCTGCACTCAATATGTTAGCAAATTTGGAAAACTCAGCAGTGGCCACAGGACTGGAAAAGTTTTCATTCCAACCTTAAAGAAAGGCAATCTCAAACAATGCTCAAACTACCCCACAACTGTACTCATCTCACACGCTAGTAAAGTAACGCTCAAAATTCTCCAAACCAGACTTCAGCAATATGTGAACCATGAACTTCCAGANATGTTAGCAAATTTGGAAAACTCAGCAGTGGCCACAGGACTGGAAAAGTTTTCATTCCAACCTTAAAGAAAGGCAATCTCAAACAATGCTCAAACTACCCCACAACTGTACTCATCTCACACGCTAGTAAAGTAACGCTCAAAATTCTCCAAACCAGACTTCAGCAATATGTGAACCATGAACTTCCAGATATTCAAGCTGGTTTTAGAGAAGACAGAGAAACCAGAGATCAAATTGCCAACATCCGCTGGATCATCAAAAAGGCAAAAGAGTTCCAGAAAAACATCTTTCTGCTTTATTGACTATGCCAAAGCCTTTGACTGTGTGGATCACAATANGGCCACAGTACTGTAAAAGGTCAGTTTTCATTCCAATCTCAAAGAAAGGCAATGCCAAAGAATGCTCAAGCTATCACACAATTGCACTCATCTCACACACTAGTAAAGTTAATGTTCAAAGTTCTCCAAGCCAGGCTTCAACAATATGTGAACTGTGAACTTCCAGATGTTCAAGCTGGATTTATAATAGGCAAAGGAACCAGAGATCAAATTGCTGACATCCACTGGATCATCAAAAAAGGAAGGGAGCTCCAGAAAAACATCTATTTCTGCTTTATTGACTATGCCAAAGTCTTTGACTGTGTGGGTCACAATAAACTGTGGAAACTTCTGAAAGAGACGGGAATACCAGACCACCTGACTTGCCTCTTGAGAAATCTATATGCAGGTCAGGAAGCAACAGTTAGAACTGGACATGGAACAACAGACTGGTTCCAAATAGGAAAAGGAGTACATCAAGGCTGTATACTGTCACCCTGCTTATTTAACCTATATGCAGAGTACATCATGAGAAAAGCTGGACTAGATGAAGCACAAGCTGGAATCAAGATTGCTGGGAGAAACATCAATAACCTCAGATATGCAGATGACACCACCCTTATGGCAGAAAGCAAAGAACTAAAGAGCCTCTTGATGAAAGTGAAAGAAGAGAGGGAAAAAGTTGGCTTAAAGCTCAACATTCAGAAAACTAAGATCATGACATCTAGTCCCATCACTTCATGGCAAATAGATGGAGAAACAGTGAAATAGCATCAGACTTTATTTTTCTGAGCTCCAAAATCACTGCAGATGGTGACTGCAGCCATGGAATTAAAAGATACTCCTTGGAAGAAAAGTTATGACCATCTAGACAGCATAGTAAAAAACAGAGACATTACTTTGTGAGCAAAGGTCAATCTAGTCAAGGCTATGGTTTTTCCAGTAGTCATGTATGGATGTGAGAGTTAGACTATAAAGAAAGCTGAGCGCCTATGAATTGATGGTTTTGAACTGTGTTGTTTGAGAAGACTCTTGAGAGTTCCTTGGACTTCAAGGAGATCCAACCATTCCATCCTAAAGGAGATCAGTCCTGAATATTCATTGGAAGGACTGATGTTGAATCTGAAACTCCAGTGCTTTGGGCACCTTATGTGAAGAGCTCACTCATTGGAAAAGACCCTGATGCTGGGAAAGTTTGAAGGCAGGAGGCGAAGGGGACGACAGAAGATGAGATGGTTGGATGGCACCACTGACTCAATTAGCATGAGTTTGTGTAGGTACTGGGAGTTGGTGATGGACAGGGAGGCTTGAAGGCTGCAGTCTATGAGGTCGCAAAGAGTTGGACATGACTGAGTGAACGAACTGATGCATTGTATATTAATCCCATCAGGGTTGATCTAAGTCAAGGATAATATGCAATTTTCTTTACATTCAATCTCTCTCAGATTTATTCTCATCCCTAAGGCATGGCCCTCTAGGGCTTTCAACAAAAATTTTTTGTTTACTGGGACCTTCACTCTGGTCCCCTTCCTTAATCATTGTCTGTTCAACAGGAAGAAATGGTGGGGGGATAAAAATAATAAGCCTCTTTTTTCTGCTTTTCCACTTAGAGTTTTAAATCTCTACTAAACTTTCAATTTAACTTTCAATTTAAAATTTCAATTTAACAAATGTCTTTAGAGAGAATCAGCCACGTTAAGACTCCTCAATTTTTAGTATGACTGTGTGCCCAGGAGACTTCTAAAAGTCCTCTTTTCTCTGTCCCTAGCTTGGTATCCCAGCCTCTTGTTAGCTCCTGGTATAATCAAATACATTGTAATCCACAGTTCAACTCTACCCATTTTAGCCCTCTCAAGCATCTCATTCCTCTACTTATCTTGCCTCAGCAACTCTCTAATGTCATTAAACAGACATTTCTTTAAAGTTTTCAGGTTTTTCTTAGCTATTGGTTAGTTAAAAACTAGTATTTTATCCAGACTGTGTTTTATATCACAAGAACCATTTGGCTAGTTTCATTAAAGAGTTGAGATATAAACTGGTCTTAGAAGAAAAGACACAGTTCATTAATAATCTAATTATCATTAAGATGCTGGCAGCCTGGTTCATTAGTATTGGACAGATATTTGTTCTTAAAAATATACTTAAAACTGGTTCAGAATCCCATCCTATTTACTGAGAAAGACCCAGAATCTCTGCAAAAATGCTGAGGATTATGAGAGTAGATCATACAACATTGTTACTCTTTGTGCCATTAACCAATTTAACCATTTTTCTCTTATTTCTCTGGTTCTTGTTTTCCCTGCTATTCCCCTATGCCTGTTATGTACTCAAAGCACAAACTTTTACCAAAGGTAGGGTAAAGAGTGAAGGGAAAGAGCAGCCCAGCTTAGCAGATATCTGAAATGGATAACAGATGAAGGAAATTATAGCTTAAAAATTATGTCAAACTCATATTAAATAAAACAACTCTTCACCGGGATCACATGTACTGCTAAACTAAACCTCTGAATGGATCCTGAAAATCACCACCGAGGCAGTGGTCCAAAAAAAATTTAGGTACTGGCCCAACTGTACCCAATAAATCTTACCCTATTGAGGCAATCCCTGGGAATCAGCTTGAAGGATCTCCCTAAGCGGATGATCACAGAACACTGCAGGGTCATGCAGGTGGAAGGAAAGAGGCAAACACACATTGAAATCTGATAGAGTAGGGCCAGGCTCTCTTGGGCAGTTGTTATTCCTTTTTATTAATTTAGTTTTCAGCGGTATCAGTGGAGTCATTGTCCTTGGCTACCTTCTCTCTACTCCTTTGAGCCTTGCGGCATTTTGCTATATCTCCTATCATCAACTGACCTCCAGTAACTTCCCCTTTTTTTGTCAAAGTCTTGGGAGCACTTTCTCCATCCATACTCAGAATCATAACTCTGGAAAAATTCAATGCCCCCCAAAGCAAGTTGGCCAGCACTTCAGTCGTCCAACATTCAACACCCAACAGTGATGCCAAAGCAGATTCATGTCTTTGTTTGATACCCTGCACCTCCTTCACTGTAGTGCTTCCAACATATGAGCTCTCCCCATTTAGATGGTAACTTCTGTGAAGGCAGGGATTTTGTCTGACTTATTTGCTGCTGTTAATGTATTCCTAACTGCAATGCAGGAGACCCGGGTTTGATTCCTGGGTCAGCAAGATCCCTCTGAGAAGGGAATGGCTGCCCAACCAGTGTTCTTGCCTGGAGACATTCTGTGGACAGAAGGAGCCAAGCAGGTTACAGTCCATGGGGTCACAAAGAGTTGAACACAGCTAGCGACATTCACTCACTCAGCTCCTACCAGAGAGCCATACACAGAGGATATTTTAGATTTTTTTTTAATTGTTAAATTAAAAAAAGTAAAAGAAGGTGAAGTAAGCAACATAGAAGAATGTTTCAGAGCTCTACTCAGAAAACAGATTGCTTCCATTTGAAAACTGCTTCTTCTGCTAAATAATTATGTATGAGGCCATAGCCATATTCTTGTGCTGTGTGCCTCAGTTTCCTCTTTCATCAAATGAGATAGAGAGACACTTATTCCTATGTCATTTTTATGAAGAGGGATCAAAATATAAAGAATTTGAGATCATGTACAAAATGCTGCATGTTTTAAAGGGCGCATTAAAAATAACTAAGAATTAAATAAATACATGGAAAATGACAATGAAATATCTGAAGGAACATGCATGAAGGAATATATGAGTTTAAGATCAAAAATTATGTGTAAAATCCCAAAGAAATTCCCTAACTTAAGAGCTAAGAAATAATTTTACAAATTTCCAGAAAATGAATTTAAACTGTAAACAGATTAAATGATGCTGAAGCACTCATTTGCAAAATTACAAGCTAATAATTCATGAACTTTCTTTTAGTAACATTTCAAAAAGAGAACTACAATCAAATACATTTCTTCCTATCTAAGATAATGTTCATGTGATAGTTAAGGAAAGGTATTTTAAAATGCTAAATGCCTCAGATAAAAACTATTTGTCAATCATAGTAAAAGCCTATTGATAAAATATTTGCAACCATAACAGCCAAATGAACATAAGATAAAAATAAATTTCTGAAAAAGTAAAAGCAGTATAAAACAAACAATATATGATTAAATATCAAATAGAAATGATTTAAGTGCCATAAACATTCACATGGAAAAGGAATAATTTAATATGCTAGAAAATATAATACTTTTTAAGATATATTTTTCAACACACTTTGAACATTTTCAGTAAGAATGTACTCATGTATTGCACAGTGTTAAAAATATAGAAAAATACCTGAAATACACACATACACACACACACACACACACACACACACACACACTCAGCCTTAGCCCCACCCCTGACACTTCACACTGGTCTGTCCAGCATGTTCTTCTCCAACCTCACACTTTATTACAATTCATCACCATTTTTACTCTCTTTTTTAGAATGTTTTCCTCTAAAAGAAATTCTATAGTCAGCTCTTAAGCTAGCTTTTTTCCCCCTTGCCATTCAGTCTTCAAGGCACTGTCTGATGTGTTTGAGGCAATGATATAAGCTGTTCAGAATGCAAGAAAATAAAACACACAGCTCCTGCTTTCAAAGGACTCTCCAGCTACCTAGGAAAATAAAGATGATATGAATGTAACTCACAGCTGAAGGCAGTGAAATGTGAGTTTCTTTAGAGGGATGACTGGAAGTCGTATCATTAAAAGAAGTAGAACATGATTTGCAGAATGGAGTCCTATTCCTCTAGCTGGAGCAGATTAGAGAATACTTTTCAATGATGTGGGAAATGAAGACAACATAGAGATGACAGAATGTGACATTAGTCTTAAGAATTTAGCCAGAGAGATGACAAAGCAAAAACAAGTGCATTTTAATTCGCTGTTAAAAACACGAGACATGAAACATTGTGCTGTATTTTGTGCTCCCCCCTCCGAAATAGACAAGATATTCTGCCATTAATTATTTACTTGCTCTAGTACCAAATTGTGATAGATAAAAACATTTTTATTAAACAAGAGTCTTCAACGTTTATCTGGAAAGTTATAAATGATTAGCTACTAAAAAAAAAAAAATTCTTTGATTTGGAAAATAGCCAAGTGATGATTTTTATTTTGCTGACAACATATACAGCAAAAGGTTTAATGTAAATATATTTTTTGATAATAAACTTATTTTTATCATTAACTAATATACTGGTAATAGCACAAATTTATTTAAAATGCAAAACAAGAGTTCAGATGATAATCTTTAAGTTAGAATTTAAAAGTTTTAAAACAACAAAAGCATGATATGTTTTTTGATTAAAATGTAGTTTTTCCTACAACCATCTTCTCTTTAAATTGTGATACGTAAACTTTTCTTTTTGACACACACACACACACACACACACACACACACAAAATCCACGGTATAATTTCAACTTCTTAACTAAGTATCTATAGCAAATGAACCATAGCTGTAATGTCTTAAAATCTACCCCAAAGGTCTGAACGTACAACGCTTTTGTTCATTCATCTTATAGTAGCAAAGTGTGGCCTAATCCACCAATATAAAATCATCCTTAGCCGACAAGTCTTTTCTGCTTCATGATCTTTATATTGCCTCTGGGAGGACTAGGCTTTATTTGATGCAAGGAGATTTGCCAGACTAATTCCTAGGCTTAATTCCAATCATCAAGTGCATTTGTAAATCTTAAAGATTTTTGTAGAGAAAGAGATCATTTTTAACTATGTGTTTATTTGTATCTCTATATTCAGTTTCCTAAATCACACTTCATGTGCCTTTTAGATTGAAAATTCTTATCTTACATTTTATTGATAATTTACTATCAAGAACATCTGTTTCTCATATTTATCTCTAGGTTATCTCCTTTAGATATATGTTTCCCACTTCTGTAGATGCTTCCATTCTTTAAAAATGAATGACTTCTAATAGCACATTCTTTCTAACATAATGAATAAACTGCAATGAAAATGACCACTTTAAAACATATTAAATGAAAGATTCTGTAGCCTGTCATTTTCAACTTGTTGCAGTATTTTGAAGACTTTTCCCCCTTGGTTTTATTACTTTTGTTTCCTTATAATATTACTTCTAAAAGTGAAGGTTATATTATTTATAAATTTTATCATTTTTAGAAAAATACTTAATATTATTTTCAGAAAACACTGTTTTTCCTTGTGGCTGTTTGGGTTTGATGAAGAATATCTAAGTTTACATTGCATTGATTTTAAGATGTGATGTTTTCAAATTTGACTACGAGCTGTGAAGAAAATATCTTTTAGGGCATTTTCTTTTAGATTTCACAGTCCACTGGTAGTGAAATGCAGTTATTTACTTTGATACATATTGGAAACCATAAGAGATTTTATGTTTATTTTGTACTTCTTTGGTGTTGTCAGATCCCAAGCAGTCAATATTCCCATCATTTATTTTGTCCTTCAAATGAGAACTCACAGCTGGTGTAGTAATATGCTTAATTTCTCTACAGATTATAACCACTTAAAATTCTGTTTTTATCCACAGGGCTTCAAGAGACCATTTAGCGTTTCCTCCCATTCCTAAATAAAATAGCACATGCACAGCCTGTCCTGAGTTATAGTTGCAAATGATGCCTCAAACATCCTCTCCTGGATGTGGGAGCAGCTGTATCCCTCACTACCATCAGTGATGAGGCTGACACATAAGACACATTGTTTCTGTTCAGCTAGGCATTTCCTTTCTCCTCCTAGTCAAGTCTCAGTCTTAATTCAGTCATACTTGACAGAATCACACTATCCTTCATAGGAAGGTAGAGACTCAAATCTTGACTAATGAGAAGGCAAACAGTCTGTAAGCCATCATGACTCTAAAATGGGAAAGGGTAACTTAAAGAAGATTTAATGAATCTTCTGCTGTAGATAGAAAAATATGCTTTTATTCTCTCTTAGTGATTTTAACCCCTGTTGATTTTTTTTTACTTTCATATCTATCTATCTATCTATCTATCTATCTATCTATATATATATATATACATACACATATATATATGAGTACACGGGTGTGTATATATATATATATATATATATATGTTTGTTAGCCCACACTTTATCACCTTCTTATACACCTACTCACAGTGTCAGCAAAAAAAAAAAAAAAGGAAAACGAAACAAAAAACAGATGACACGTATTCTAAGCAACAAAAATATGACTGATTTTGCTATTCTGCACCACTTTGCTTTGTTTTCCTGTTGTGAAAATGTAGGTTACACTCTTGCCTTAATTCCTTCCTTGATCAGAATCACAAAAATGCTGCAGGAGTCATCAACTCTACTCTGCCTTAAGGCAGAAGAAACTTGAAACATAGAATCTTCAATAATTTTTAAACAGGATTATGTGTTCACTTTTTCAAACTCTCTAAAAATTCATCTTAACAGTTTCCTTCAGTGTTTATAAATACCGAGTCCAAACATAATTCACTGTAGAATATTTGATTCATTCACTTCCTACCATAATTTAAAGGTGTGTGATAGATATTGACTACAGGGTTTCTGCTGCAATTCATATTCCTTTTGGCGGGAGTGGATAAACTGCTGCTCTTATCTGTAGTTCTACAGTTTCTGCTGTTATATTATTGTGACATGCTTATGAATTATTTTAGATTAGGGTTTCTATTTTAAAAAGCTCCTGTTTTTCTTCTTTACCACCCTATTCACCTAAGTTAACACCCTTCTGCAAATTTATATGTGCTTTTCATGAGCAAATTTGCTGATATTCTACAAGATTCATATTTTTGTTTCATATGCATGCATGTTCTTTTTAAAGTGAATAGTATACAGAGTCTTGTATACACAGATAGACATTATTAGTAGGAGGGAAGGGTTGAGCAGTTTTCAAATGTGGTTTTAATATGTTGATAATAGATAGGAGCTTCTTTTCAGAAATATTTTCCCGCTGTGCATGGGGGACTGAGGCTCAAGAGAAAATGGCAAAATAAGCTTAGAATAGCTACTCTATGGCATCTGATGAAATATTAATTTTAATAAACTGATTATTCATCTCCATTGAGAACATACTCAGTGTTACCCTCTATACCTATTAGGGCCATTTATGATGGCTATAACTATTTAACAGCAAATTTGTGAATTTGAAAGCAGAATCTTTAGACAGTGGATGGTTGTGTTTATCAGGGATTTAAAAGTTATCAAGAAGGAGTGTGGCAGATGGTGAAAAGAGTGACATTCCAGGGTGCAAATAGGAACATAATGACATACTGGATCAGAGTTCTGTGGTTTGGCAGAAACACAGTGAGGCCAGGAGGATGTTTACAAATTTAAATGAATGGGCAGAATCCAGAGTCTCAAAAACTGAGATTAAGGCAATTCTAGGATTAAAAGAATAGGAAGTCAGGAAACAGGAGAAGAATAAGAATGAATCTTAAGCAGAGACCACGAGGAGATCAAGATAGATTAGTTCACTTTGGTTTTAATTTCTTAATACATAACATAATAAGGAAACTATAACAGAAGACAATTTCCTGCCAAGTGTAGTTCAAATCATTATTTACCAAGTACCTGTTATGTGAAAGGGTATTTTGCAGGAAAGCAAAAGAGCATTGTTTCTTACATGGACTCTGCTAATAGTTAAATTATGAATGTATCTTATTGCTGCTGGAAGACCAGATAAAAATGAAAATAAAATGAAGCCATGCATATTTATCTCTCTGGTGGAAAATAAGGTTCTATCTCCTAGTGTTTTCTTCAGATTAAAAAAAAAAAAGGAAATAAAGTTTAGTCCAATTAAAGATCTCAAACTTTTCTGCTATTGTAATAGATTTGGAAATATCACTTTAATAGTCTGCTTGACTATGCTTGAGATGAAGTTTATCTTTATGCTTGCATGATCAAATAAGGAATCAGTTGAAATGTCAGGAAGTGCATGGGCACCTAGTAATTCAAGAGTTTTGAGGAACGCATGGTTTTAATATTTTCCAAGATCAAAGGTAATTTTGGATTTTAATATAGGACATTTTCCCCCTTGGGAGCATTTTGAAAGCATGACTCATTTTAACTTAAACTGTACTGGAGTTTATGAAAGTAGCACAAAGATCAGAAACATTCAAGATCTTTCAAGATGTTGACTAAAGAAATACTAGAGCACATACTACTGATTCAAGAAAATTATATCTGAATTTTAGAAGCACTTTGCTATTTGTGTTATACTATTATATTCTGTAGCCTTTTGTCCCTGTAGAAATATAAAGGTTGGAGTTATTCCTATCCAACCTTACATTTTACTATAAATACCTTGTGTGAAAGATCCTTCCAAAATTATCAATTATGAAATCCCCAGACTTCTTATACCTACAAAAATAAGTTATTATTATTATTATTTTAAAAGGACTTCAAGTTTCATTTCTTTCACAGTCATCACAATGATATTTATAAATACCTACTTGAGTCAACTATTATATATTTGCATGGCAGCCTCCCTGGTTCTTCCTATATGTGTGCACATCCTTTTCTGAACAAGAAATGGGATATATGACAAAATAAATAATGTACTGTCACTTAATTTGAAATATTAAAACACATTTAGGATTTTTTTTGACACTGCATTGAAATATAGTTGCTGGGAATGTCAGGAAAATGTTGATTATATTTAGAAAGATAATAATTACTCAGAGCTTCTCAAAATTTTCTGGAAAATTTCCAAGACCTTTTGGGCACCTAAATTCATAAGACATGTAGAATTCTGACACTCTTTGTTTCAAAGATTCTTCATATGACATATTTTTTCTAAACCTTTTATCAATGTCAAGGACTTCAAAACTGAGTTAAAATAACAGTTTTCAGATAGTAGAGCCAAACTTATGGACAGTAGGTAATGGAATATTCCCAGTGAAGAATTGCATAGAAATCCCACAGCTTTATTTAATTCTTCTGAGGCTGCCTCAGAGCCATTGCTTCGTTACTGCATTCAGACAGTGTATGTATTTGAAAACAAAAGATGCTACTCGAGTTCTCTCCCATATGATACCCATCAAAGTTTACATCTAATATGCATCTTTATTTTCTGTCTTCTTGTTAGTTTGAGTTATTTGTGCTAGCTAGCTCTTGAAAATCTCCTTGAATCCTAATCCAGGGTTAACTATATTAGCTTGGCTTCCAACCATTCTATTATCCTCTGTCTTCATCCAAATTCTTAAGAATTAGAATTAAGAACCAATCTTGAGTACACATTATTAGAGATCATCCTTGATTTGGCATTGAAAATTAGAACTTCTTATTCACAGATTTAACATCCTGGTATGGTTTCCATTTATTTGATTCATATTAATTTTTGTCTGCTTTAAAGTTATTCAAGACTTTCTGTAATACTTTTATTTATTTTTTTTTAATGGCTGCCTCACGAGGCATGAAGGATCTTAGCTCCCAAACCAGGGATCAAACCTGTGCCTCTAACATTGGAAGCACCAGGAGTCTCAACTACTAGACCACCAGGGAAGTCCCAATACTTGGGACTGGTTTATTTTTTATATCTTATATTTCAAGTTTAGAGGCACTGCTCATCATGTAATTTAAGTGAAATAAAGTTTGTTCTCATACATAAGTATATTTGTATGTATGTAGATATATATGTATATTCTTATCCCTTTCATTTTAGTTCAAAATTTGCTTGTTCATGTTCAGTGAGCCTACTGCCAAGTACATTTTCTACAGGTCAAGAGAGGAACACAATATCCCTTGTCAAGAGCTCGTTATTCTGCTATGCTAAGCCTTTCTAGGTAGGAAGCTTCTGCTTTCTGAATCATCTTTCTTTTCAAAAGACCCAGAGAGATGGTATGAAGAGGGAGGTGGGAGAAGGGTTCAGGGTTGGGAACGCACGTACACCCGTGGCGGATTCATGTTGATATATGGCAAAACCAGTACAGTATTGTAAAGTAACATAAAATATAATAATAAAAAAAGTCAGACCTTCAGCCTGGAAAATGAAAGAATATTGTCATGTCTCTATGTCTGAGAGCTTTCTATTTGAGAACTTAAAGTGCCCTAGAAACATATTTTGTCTTTCTTCTCGTTTCTCGTCATGTTTCTGATTGTATTTCCAAGAATTATCTTGATAAAGAACATGCTACCAGATGAAGAATGTAAAGTGGACACAAGCCTAGAGCCATAAAGGGGAGTCCCCATCTACCCTTATATGTTATCATGTCGGTCCACACATTATGAGGTTTCTCGGGACCAGGGACCAATGTCTTCCATCTTTTCTTCAGAGGACCGACTGTGAGATCCTCAAACATGTTTGTGTCTGTATCTGTTCAAACCTTTTCCTTAACTTAAGGAACTGTGAATAGAGGTAATTTTATATTAATCACTATGCGACATTCTACACTTGATAGATGTGCTTAATCAAAGGTCGGGGTTTCTGAGAGTGTACCAGTGATGGTTTTACTCTTAAAAAAACATATGATGCAATTTCTCCTCTTTTTTCATCATTCTGAAACCTGTTTCAGAGTAGACAATCAATACACTTTTCTTTAAATTTTTCTTCTTCCATGTAAGAAAATACTTGTATTAATTTATGAGATTATTTATATTCTATAACACACCTTTAACAACTCATATAGATGTATATACTCATATAGATCTATATATAAGTTTTACATGTATAAATCACTCATGTGTTTTATTATCTGTATTCCATTGAATATTTGAAATATTATCTGTCTTTTGGATTAGTTTGGCAATATACAATCAAAAGTATATCTATAGGGTGTTATATCAAGATTATCATAAACATGTTCATAAGTAATAAAATTCCAATTTTCTGAATAATAGAAATTGATATCAGAAAAAAATTCCTTGAAATAATTATCTAACAATTTACTAATTATTTTTTAGTGAAAAATAATTAATTGACAGCTGTAGCCAAAGGTTGGATTCTCTGGGAAGCAGGCTCTAGACTGGAGCTTGGAGGACAGGGTCTTCTTGCAGTGTGTCATCATGATCAGCAGTTGTGGGCCACAGTGAGAGTGGAAGAAAGGGCAGAGTGAGCAATTAAGCGACCATAAAATTCGAACATGTCTATGGCTGACCCCAGGGGAACGCTGGAACTAAGCTTGCCCTTCAAGGTTTCCTGCATTTAGCAGAAGTGACTTGATCTGTAAAACCCTGAATTAATGAGTCATTGATTATGTGCTGCTCCAGAAGGATGTGACCTCGGGCCAGGTAGCAATCTACAGTTCAGGTAACAAGTCACTCTATGCAGGAGTTCTGAATAGCACACGCGGATGTGCACCTAAAGGATCTTTTAGCCAATAGATGCAGAGGGAGAAATAACAATGCTAAAATAAATATGTCCTAAGTGCATCCAAGGCCATCAATATGAACTGCAAGTGAATTGGTGAAGAAGCGGCAGTATGGCATCCTGGTTTTGAGCAGGTTCTAGAATGTGTTGGTGTAGCCTGATTATCATCTAGCTCTGTGATTTGGGGCATTTTACCCTATGGGACTCAGGTTATTCATTTAAAAAGTATTATTCCTAATAAAAATGAATTTCCCTAAAGTGTAAGGAATTTGGCATCCTATCTCTTTTATGGTTGTATGGATTGATCAAAAGCCATCATGCAATTATTTACCATAGTATATGGCATTTTAAAAGCACATTAAAATGGAATTAACTATTTTATTCATCATTTACTTTCCCATGGTGTTCCCACTATAACAGAAGTTCCTCAGATCACAAGTGTAAAACAATGTATCAATTTATCTGGTGTCTCCATAAATATATTACCTGTACCAATGGTTCTTAAACATTTTTGTATATTAACCTCACTTGAAGTTTGCTAAACATATAGATACCTGTTTCTATCAGAGTCACCAGGTTTGGGATAGGGACACTGGCTCACACCACAGTTTGGGGTCCATGAATCCCTTTCAATCCTTTGGCTAAAATGTCCACATTCCAAATGCTTACTGCTTCTATCTCCTCTGTCATCCACTATTTCCCCTCCCCTTTAGTCCAGGCCTTATTAATTTTTCACATAGTTTTCTCCATTTAATAACCAATTTTAGTAACTGGTTAATAATATCCCTTCACGTTCCTTTATCCATTTCAAAAAAAAAAAAAAAAAACACGTACCCATGTTATCCATTAAAGGAAATGTGACTCTTTAACGGCGGCTTTACTAAGTACATTTTGTTCTGCTTATGTCTGTCATAGATAACACAGCCAGCATTCTGACAAGGCGGAGGAGATTTAGTCGAACTATTCAGGATGTGTATTATCTCCCCATTATGATCTCTGATGGTGGAATCCCCTCTCTCAGCAGCAGCAGCACCCTCACCATCAGGGTTTGTGCATGCGAGAGAGATGGGCGCGTGCGGACCTGCCATGCCGAAGCCTTCCTGTCCTCGGCTGGTTTGAGTACAGGAGCCTTAATCGCTATCCTTCTATGTGTTGTCATTCTCCTAGGTAAGTCACTCTAAATCCTAAGGGACGATGGCAGTTCTGAGTGTACCCTACAGTGGTGCGTTCAAAAAACAGAGACGGAAACTGACAGAGACAGCGTCATTTCGACAAGACTTTAGAGCCAAGAATGCTTTATGTAATACCAAAACTTGACTGCAATGATTTTCTTTTAAATAACTTTCTTGATACCATAATTAATCTTGAAATAATTTGCTTTGAATGTTATGAAAGAGTTGAAATGTAAGAAGAAAGGATAAGAGAAGTCTTTTAAGAAAATATCTACTTTAGAAAAAATTGGTATTAAGTATTCTGAATCCCATATTGAAAGGGCTTTTCCAATTTATTTCAAAGAACATAAGTGACATTATTTACAAAGAATCTGACCACTAAATAAAAAGAATAAGTTTCCTGTAGAAATTTCTATCAGTCTAAAATAGTTGGTCATCAACCTCAGTTGAATGTTACAGGACTAAGTCTAAAAGAATTTTTGGTCTCAAAGATATCAGATATTATTATTAAATTAAAACCAATGTATTTTAGTTTATTTCTTGCATTACATTTTATTTTAAAAGAAAATAATTTCTCTCATTTTATGTTAGCTTTGATAAGTCAAAATCTTACCAACTGCGTTTGAAGCCAATATTACTATAAACTCTTTAGAATACAAAGTGAGACAGCAAATTCAGATGTTTTTATAAGAAAAGTACATGTAACAATTCTTTTGATTTAGAGTTTAAATGGGTGCATATATATGTTTCCAGTGTATCTTCACCCTCTAGCTTTCTCATAGCAGCCATATATTTTGTCCTGTTCTCTGTTCTTATGTGCATATGTAAGAAAAACAAACAATATACATACTTTGGTGAGACAGATATATTCTTGCAAGGAATTTCCCTTGTTTTGTTCTTGGGCTAAAAGACAAATTACCTGTACAGAGGAGTGGAGATCAAGGTGACATGAGGCTGAGTAGAAAAGATGGGGTAAAATGAAAAAAAAAAAAAAAGGTAGGTTTTGTTTTAGGAGTGCAAGGAGAAGTTTAAAGTAGGTTTGTCCCATCATAAAATTTGTATGCTTAAAAAAGACAGCCATGCATGAAGTGGATAGCAGATCTAATGATGACAAGGGACCAGGTTATCCAGTTAGGAACACGATGCATTTGTCTCACTCAGACACAGCATGATTTGGACCAGCACGTTCCCTCATGGCTTAGCTGGTAAAGAATCCGCCTGCAATATGAGAGACCTGGAATGGATCCCTGGGTTGTGAAGATCATTTCAAGGAAGGAAAGGCTACCCACTTCAGTATTCTGGCCTGGAGAATTCCATGGACTCTATAGTCCGTAGGGTCGCAAAAAGTTGGACAGGACTGACCGACTTTCGCTTTCACTCTCACTCAGAGTGGAAGTGAAGAAAGCTTGATAATATCAAGATGCTTTAGTGGAAGTCAAAGGTGATATTGGGTAACAGGATGCAAAACACAGGATGAAAATATTTAGAAAATCTTCACTGAATTCCATTTGAAACTTGCAGTGTTAATTATTTCAGGTCAGTAAGCAAACATATAATATTTATGATATGGTGTTTTTTTCTAGAAACAAGTATCCGAAGGCTAAGAGTATAATAGCCAAAAATTACAGAAAACAAACAAAAACACAAAAACAATCTTGGATAAGGTAGATATGCAGCTGAATTAGAACAGAGAACAGTATCAAAGACTTTTCATCTCTTGCTAAATGTGTGGATCATTAAGATCTTCCCTGATCCTCCCAGAGTTAGGGGACACTAGAAATGCATTTTCTTGATGTCACCACAGCCAGAGACTATGAAGAGAGAAAGGATAGACCAGGACTGAGCTGTGATAAACTCCAGTGTGATCACCAAGTCAGGAAGGATGAAATACCAGAGAGAGCAAAGCATAAATCACAGAAAAAGGAACAGAATTAGTAAGAGTGATGTCCTAAAATCAAAGAAAATAGTGTATCAAGGAAGACAGAGCATTCAACCATGCAAAAACTGCCTAAAAGTTAAGTAAATTGAGCAAAAAGAAAGTGTCAATTGCACTTGGCAATTTGGAGCATGGAGGTTTGACTCTTCATAACAAGAGCTATTTCATTGTAGTATAGTCTTTTGTAGTAGAAGAATGATGGTGAAGGTAACCGGGAAAATCAGATTTTTTTTCCTTTATTTTAATTTAATTTAATTTTTTTAAGTATAGTTGATAAATGTTGTGACTCAGTTATACACGTATATTCTTTCTTTAATCTTCTCCTTCATTATGATTTATCATAGGATATTATTCCCTGGGCTATACAGTGCTTTATCCATCCTATATACGATAGTCTATGTCTCCTAATCCCAATTCCTCTCTCACCCTCTCCCCCAACCCCCTCTCTCTTGGTAACTACAAGTATGTTCTCCATGTCTGTGAGTCTGTTTCTGTTTTGTAGATAGGGCCATTTGTGCCATATTTTATAGTTCACGTATAGGTGATATCATATGGTATTTTTCAAAAATAACAACTGAAAAAAAAAACCCAAAGACTAAACAGCTACAGACATTGAACCCTCTAGATTTCCTAACTGAAACTACAAAAAATAGAACTCAGTGACTTTTTGTAAGTCAACTATGCTTCAATTAAAGAAAAAAAAAAAAAAGAACACTCTGACATTAATATAAGTTCTTCCAAGTCCTTATTCTGAAAGATATTTCAGTGGTGGAAGCGTGTTACCTTTGGCTTTTATTTTCATTTATCATCAGAAAGTTATTTTGCATACTAAGATTAAAACCTTTAAAACTCACAGATATCAATGTAAGGTACATTTAGGTATATTACATAATATAATATTGTTTACCAGCTGAGCCACCAGGGAAGCCCAAGAATACTGGAGTGGGTAGCCTATCCCTTCTCCAGCGGACCTTCCCGACCCAGCACTTGAACTGGGGTCTCCTACATTGCAGGAGGACTCGTTATGATCTGAGCTATCAGAGAAGCCCCTATATTACATAAAACGACATTTTATTATTTCAGAAACAATACATTCGTTTAATTGACTTTATGGCAATGGCTTCCCCCCCCTTTGAGGTAAATAAGAGAACATTTCTAAAAATTATGCTATACATCAGGGCTAATGAAACAAAGGGTACATTTGATATGTACAAATGTACATTTGCTCCTTCAATTTTTATTGAAATCAAATGTCTTTACACTATAATTCAAAAATTGCAGAATTTCTTAAGCTTGGGTTTAAGCAATCATTATTTATAATGTAATTTATATTTTTCACGGCACTGTAAGGGCACATATTGTTATTGAGAAAATATCTGGCCCACAAACTTGAAATGTAGACATTTGTAATTTTGAAATAGCATTGGCTAATATGTGAGTTCATAGGCTGCAAGAAAAATATCAACAATATCAGAGGTAGCGATACTTTATTTTAGAACTTGTAATTCTGAATTTGCATTCAACTTCAATAGCCAAATAAATCATGAAACTAATATTTTGATACTGAAATGTTTCACTTAGTAGCTCTTTGTGAACATGACTGTGATTGTGGAAATTCAGCCCTAGTTTTGCCACTAATTAACTGTGTGATCTCAAGACCCACAAAGTCTCTTTACTTCTATTTCTGAATCTATGAAAATTAAGTTTCAACTAGAATAACCTTACAGTCATCTGTAAAATTTTGTGTTGCTTATTTATGTTTTACTATAGGCTAGATATTATTCAATATTTTGCAATTTGGTAGACCTCATCTATGTATACATTGATTACTAGAAAACGGTGCTTGAAAAACAAAGGGCCTGGCTTTAAGTGCCAAATGTGCACCTTGTGAGCTATGTTTTGTCAGGATTAACTTTTCAGATCCCTTTTAAGGAATGGTTAGGAAAGAATTTACAGTGAGCCGTCATGATGCAGTCAGTTTGGTGCTAGAAAATGGGGTTCTTAGAATTCCCTTCCTCTCCTGGGCATCTGACATCTCTTTCCCAACCCACTCCATTACTTGTCAGAGGGTCCAGAAATGTGGGCAGAGCAAACCACGGCAAGAGATCATTTAATCAGGATCTAAAACGGACTTCTTCCAGCTACTTTCATGGTCCACACGTCACATATAATCAGCTGACTTAGATGAATTCACTAAGTAGTTTGGGGGGATATAAATTTCCTCCTGCATGGAAATCAAGGTGGTTGTGGTGAGAGGAGAGTGAGGGGCTAAGAGAGGAAGTGAAATTGATGAGAAGGTAAATGTCAAACCTGTTTGTCATCAGAGTTATTGTGAATGACTTTATGGATTCCCCTGGGTGTGAAAAAATAAGTTGCAGTGAGAAGTGCCATTACCAATTATGGCTACAAAAGCTAATAAAAATAATCCCCCTGACTTGGGCCACTTCATCCTACCAAATTTAGTGCTAACATATGATGATATAAAAAAAGAATCAAGTGATATTTAGGGGTAAAAATATCTGCTATGAAAAGTATTTGGGGGGTGTGTTAGGAGTCAACACATAATTTATTCAAATGTAAGTTGTATGTCAGTTAAGTTATGAAAATTCAAAGCCCCTTAGTACTCTGGATACTGGAAAGATTATATGAGTAAGTAAATATAATACAGAAGAAAACAAAGAGAAAACTGTTTCCACAAATTTGAATCTCTTTATGAATAAAATAATGATACAGTAAATTCATTTTAATTTTCTTAAACGAAATGAATCATGTAGGATTAAAATTCTGGTCACACTTAATGAGAAGAAAAGAAAAAGAAATGCACTAATGAAGAATAAAATATTCATCAGAATAAAGACACCTAAAAATACTACAGTTTATTCATTTCATTCCAGTTCATACCAGAAATTATTTATGATATAATTTTGAACAGAGGACAAGCTCTGCATCTATCTTTCTCTTTTTTAGCAACGCCATAGCTCCATCAGAGTATATTTTCTCAGATGAACCACTGAAAGAAGCGCTACACAGTTATACATCTATAGTTTGGATATACTGTGAGGGACTAATTCAAATACATTACTTGCCTGCCAGTTTTAAAATTGGGTTTAACTTTCAAATATGATTATTATCTTCACTCATTCTCTTTAAATAAATTTGGCCTTGCGATTTTAGGGGAAGCACTTTGTGTTTCAAACTTCAAGAAATATTTTCAAGCAAAATTAGGTGTTTGGAATTTTTAGGAACAGTAAGCTAATTTTTTAAAGTATTTAAAAATTATTTTCCTAGTGAGACAACTATTATTCATGAAGACTCAATTAACCCGGCGTCACATCGTCACCCTCAGAAACATCATTATTTTGTTTATCCACATAAGAATTGTTTATGGAGTATCTGCTGTGTGCCATCTGCTCCAGAAACATCTACTAAACAGGCATGAGTGTAAAGAAAGTCTTTAGGAATGTACCTTCCACATTCTTCTCTGAGTTGATTTAAATTTGCCCTTGACTATCCCAGGTGGCGCTAGTGCTAAACAACCCGCCTGTCAATGCAGGAGACGTAAAGAGATGTGGGTTCAATCCTGGGTGGGGAAAGATCCCTTGGAGCAGGGCATGGCAGCCCACTCCAGGATTCTTGCCCGGAGAACCCCATGGACAGAGGAGCCTGGTGGGCTACAGTTCAGAGTGTCTCACAGAGTTGGACATGACTGAAGCGGCTGAGCACACACACGTGTCGGTTTCACGCTAATGGGTACGGTGTGGCTCAGACGGTAAAGACTCTTCCTGTAATGCAGGAGACCTGAGTTTGATCCCTATGTGGGGAAGACTGTGGAGAAGGGGATGGCTACCCACAGCAGTATTCTTGCCTGGAGAATTCCATGGACAACGGAGCCTGGCGATCTACAGTTCATGGGGTCAACAAAGAGTCAGACAAGACTGAGAGACTCACACTTTCACTTTCAAAGGGACTGCATGTCTATATTTGTCCTGATATTCTGATGTAATTATAAGTGAAATCCCTTTCTACCCTCAAAAAGTGTTCCAGGTTGTATGGCTAATTATATATTGATCTTTATAATAAATAGGTATGCAACAAATCTAGGAATCATTTGTCACTGCCAAGTAACTCTCTTTGCCTAGAAAGAAATAGATGTAAAACTGTACATTCAAATTTAACTAGCATATATATTTTGAATCAACCCATATAAGTCAGAGACAGCTTTTTAAGTAACTAGAAGCTATCATAACAATAAATCCAGCATTACCAAATAGGTTTCTTTAGGCACATAGAATACTATTATTAGGAAAGGATGTATATTACTTCTATACTTGGGTAATAGTATTGATCACATCCTCCCTGTTATATATCACCTAAAGTCCCTTGACATCCATCATCAACCATTTCAACATAAAGAAAAATAGCTTAAACACTAAGAAATCTTATAATAAATTAGGCAGTGTGTAGAACTATCAATAGATATTTTAATCTAGAACAGCTTCCTCACTTAACTATAATGATGAGCAGAAATATATGGTGGATGATAAATATAAACCTCTGGATAGAATGAAGTATGTTACTTGAGGATTCTGCTTGGGCTACTGAGTTTAAAAGTATAGGCTGAATTTACACTAAAATAAATAGTGAGATATCAAATACTTACTGATGGCATTCAGCAAGAAGAATAAGTCATGTGAATAGAAACATATTGTACTCTGTAACAGAGCATTTATGAAGCCGGGTCATATGTAGAATCAGCATTTCATTTCCAGCCTTTTCTGTGATCACTCCGTTCCAAACAGTGTTCAAAGCTCTACCATGTCAACTCTAATATCCCCATTGCATTTTCACATTACCTAGTCAGTATCCTTTTACTCCTTACATTCCCAGATGATTCCTTGACTCTCCGTAAAGATGTTTTGTCTTTTTTTTTTTTTTCTTCATTCCCACAGTCTTCCACCTGCCTCTTTTCAAAATTAGATTCCTCCCAGACGGGGGAGCCTGATGGGCTGCTGTCTATGGGGTCGCACAGAGTCGGACACAACTGAAGCGACTTAGCAGCAGCAGCAGCAGTATTGAGACTCTCTCTTTCCACATATGGTAGACCTCCCTCTAGTAATTATCCTATCCACTTCTGGCTCGAATACCTATTCCTTTTCCTCTCCATGTTTTCAAGGCTTCAAAGCATGTACACACTATGCTATATAGTTCAGTGCAGCAACACCTATTTAATTTAGGGCTATCATGAAAAGGGTTTAAACTATATGAAGACAAGCAAGGAAATAATAACAAAATGAAGAATAGAAGTTACTTTTTAGAGGGGAAGGGAGGTACAGAAAGGTTGTTTCTAGGGTGTCAGGTATGTTTGTATCAGAGGATAGCTAACCTGCTGTTTGCTCTATGATCATTTATTAAAGCTTATATATAATCAGGATTTCCAAATAAAATATACATATATAAATAGACAAAATACAGCATAAAAGTGTAAAATTGTTATAAAACTATAGATCTGTAGGTGTTTATGCATGTGTGTATATGTATGCACTTACACATCTTCAGATATATTGAACAAGACATACTTATGCTATGAATATTCACATATATGTATGTATATGTACATGTTTGCTGCTAAGTCGCTTCAGTCTTGTCCGACTCTGTGCAACCCCAGAGACGGCAGCCCACCAGGCTCCCCCATCCCTGGGATTCTCCAAGCAAGAACACTGGAGTGGGTTGCCATTTCCTTCTCCAATGCATGAAAGTGAAAAGTGAAAGTGAAGTCGCTCAGTCGTGTCTGACTCTTAGCGACCCCATGGACTGCAGCCTACCAGGCTCCTCTGTCCATGGGATTTTCCAGGCAAGAGTACTGGAGTGGGGTGCCATTGCCTTCTCCCATGTACATGTTTATATATATATATGTATATATATATATAAAGTTGTATTATATAGTATATATATACATTCCATTTGAATATATATTATATAGTATATATATGTATGTATGTATATATATGTGTGTGTGTATATATATTGTATATATATATGGTATATATTATATATTAAAATACTAATATATAACATATATATTCCCTGATTGTTCAGACAGTAAAGAATCTGCCTGCAATGCAGGAGACCAAAATTTGATCCCTGGGTCAGAAAGATTCGCTGGAGAAGGGAATGGCAACCCACTCCAATATTCTTGCCTGTAGAATTCCATGGACAGAGGAGCCTGGCAAGCTACAGTTCATGCGGGTGACAAAAAGTCAGAAACAACTGAGTGCCTAACACTTTCACTTTCATACTTAAATTATAAGCAAAAATATGCCCCATGCATAATAGTAAGATAAATCCATATTTTCTATATATATTTTAATGTTTCCATAAAATATATCCATATTGCTTGGGGCATAATTGATTATACATACATATATATGTATGTGCATATGTACACACACTATAAAATATATGTTGTTTATGTATACACATATACATACATTATACATGTATTTTTGTTGTTTCATCTCATGTTATACATATAGTATATTTTTGTTGTTATCCATCTCAAATTCACATTTAGTTGGGTGTCCTGAATTATTTATTAAATCTATTTAATTACTTATTAAATCTTTCGGAGAAGGCAACGGAAACCCACTCCAGTACTCTTGCCTGGAAAATCCCATGGATGGAGGAGCCTGGTGGGCTGCAGTCCATGGGGTCGCTGAGGGTCAGAGACGACTGAGCGACTTCACTTTCACTTTTCACTTTGATGCGTTGGAGAAGGAAATGGCAACCCACTCCAGTGTTCTTGCCTGGAGACTCCTAGGGACGGGGCAGCCTGGTGGGCTGCCGTCTATGGGGTCGCACAAAGTCGGACAAGACTGAAGCGACTTAGCTGCAGCAGCAGCAGTAATCTTACATTCCATTTGAATATATTTCTCTGATTATCATATTGTGATATTTAAAATAATAGTGAACCTAATAATTGTTATAATAAAATGTAGAATATCAGCTAACCAAGAAGAAAACAGTCTGTAGAGATGAAGTAAAAGACCTTGGGCCTAACAACAAAGAGTAAAATGAGATAATTCTGTTTAGTAATGGTTTAATAACATCCAATTGAATAATTTGAAGTAATGAAAGAACAACCAAAGTAAAATACCCAGGATATATTTCTATCAGTTTACCCAGTGGCCACAATATTACTGGTAATAAGAAACTATTCAGTGTACTTGGAAAAATTTCCCTAAGGCACACATCCTACAGATCACTCAGTTCTATATTTTTAAAATACTAAAGTTGAATGTGGCAATGGAAACATCATCACCTTTAGTGTGAAAAGTAATAAACTAGAGCCCAAGCTTTTCCACCCATCATTTGTATGACCTAAAGTTACACGGTATTTACTCATGTAGTTTTTCCTGAATCTCAGTTTCTTTATTTTAAAAATGAGGAAATCCCAGCTCTATTTTGAGCATTAAATAAAAATATTAGGTAAAGAGCATTGTGTAAATGGAAATATTTCTACATTAACATAAAAATAAATAACCTATTTTTTAATCTGATGGTTAAATGCAATAATTAATGCCTGATAATGTCATTCTAAAGGATAATGGACAAAAGAGATGAACCATGTAAAATATTCCTGCTTTTATTTCTACACAGAATCAAAAAGGGTTAAAGATAGCGGCTCCTTGTTCCTGTTTTACAAAAACTTAAAATACCCTGCTTTTAGTGTATGCATCTTTAGATGAATTAATATCTATAAACTGACCCCCCCACACAATTATTTTTCCAGTCAGAATTTCATATTGCTTTTCCATCATCTATTCCCTTAGTGTAAACAATGAGTGGTTAGACTTAAACACAAGTCAGGAGTCAAAGCATAGCTTGGCAAATGAGAATATCATGGCGTTCACCAGATCAACTATTTCCTTTGTTTCGTAGGGATAATCATTTTCTGCATTCTTCGGGATATTAAAAATTCTTGCAGTGGTATTCAGAGAGTACAGAGATCACAATGTAAGCCCAAATGAAACATAGCTGATGAGAATGGTTGGAAATTGCTGATGTCCTATCTCCTAGAATGTTCTTTTCTCTAACTCTTCATCCTCTTTCTGTTTTTGCTTAGCGATTGTTGTACTTTTCATCACCCTGAGACGCAGCAAAAAAGAGCCCCTGATCATTTCAGAAGAGGACGTGCGGGAAAATGTGGTCACCTACGATGATGAGGGGGGCGGCGAGGAAGACACGGAGGCCTTTGACATCACCGCCTTGAGGAATCCGTCTGCTGCTGAGGAGCTCAAGTACCGCAGAGATATCAGACCGGAAGTGAAACTTACCCCCAGGCACCAGACATTGTCCACCCTGGAAAGTATAGATGTTCAGGAATTTATTAAGCAGAGACTAGCAGAAGCCGACCTAGACCCCAGCGTCCCTCCTTATGACTCTCTGCAGACTTACGCCTACGAAGGTCAGAGATCAGAAGCTGGATCCATCAGCTCCCTGGATTCAGCAACTACTCAATCAGACCAGGATTATCAGTACCTTGGAGACTGGGGTCCCGAGTTTAAAAAATTAGCTGAACTCTATGGAGAAATAGAATCTGAAAGAACAACTTAGGGGGTCAATCCTTGCAACCTTCTAGAATTTGCTTACTGAGCAAATGGAGATGTAACCTCAGCAATGGCAAGGAAGAAGCTTGGAAACAGTACTTGGAACTGAACAAGCAGAGCACAGCTACTGTAGAAACAAGTGCCCTTTTCATGATTGAAAACTGGGTTATTTAAAGGGAAGAAAGTCAAATTAAAAAAAAAAAAAAGAAAAAATCAGAGAAAAGCTATTGTTCCTTGTGTATATTTTCAATCGCTCAATAAAGTCTGTGTACTGTTTAATGAAGAATACCTGAATTAAGCCAAACAATGATATTTGTTTCAATATTTTGTGATTTCTTTTCAAAAGCAAAACTAAACAAAAAGTTTCCAAATCACTTGTGACTCTGATTTCTAGGGGTAGTACACTGATAATCATATGGTGGTGAAGGTAATCATGACCTTTTTCCACCTTTTTGGGTGGACTTGAGATCCACACCCTATTATTGTGACACAGCTCATGAGCTTCGTCTTGAAATGACAGGAGGTATTTCCAGCCTACCAGGCCACTCTATCATGGACTCGTATGTACCATTTTCCTTTGCCCTCCCCACTTCTTTTCTCCATATGGAATTGATGGAGCATGGGGATTTGCTGCTTGCACTATGATGTATGCAACGTCTGTGCACCAGTTGTGCACTGCTCTGAATCATGGAGACCGTGGTCTCTGTCCTGCCTGTGCCCCTTTAACAGGAGAACCCCTTTTTTAAGTGGATAGAATGAATGTTTTAAGATATACTAAGACCATCTGATATGTCAGGGAAAGATTTTATTTAAAAAAAAAAGAGGCAAACTGAACACCTTGTCCTGTACAAAACATTGAGAAACTCTATTCTTTTTTTTTTTTTCCATTTGTTTTAGGACATTTATATCAACAATTCTGATCATTCTTGTACCTCAAATTGGTTGTCAAAAATTTGATGATTGGTTTATACTTCTGTAATCTGGTTATTTTTAACATGGTAGTCATTAAAAAAAAAGTGTACCTTATATGATAACTATGTAGTCTGAAAAGATTGTCCTCTAATTTACGTAAACTTCATAGACTTTTGATTGACTTGCCTTTATTCCTCACAGAGGCTCAGACTTTCGCCTCATCTCACTGTCTGATTAGCCTTTTATGTTTAGGACTTACAAAAAAATATATAGGTCTAGTAGCAAAAAATTAGAGGTTCACACTTATTATTCTCAGACATGTCTCCTAATGTCACTGAATTTTAGGGTCCCAAACTAGAAAATAGAGATGGAAAAACTTTCCCGCCTATCTTACAGTTTATATGAAGATCAATGAGCATCTATAAAAATGTTTTCCCAATTGCAAAGTAGTTTGTTATATAAAGGCTCGCAGACACTAATTTTCTAATTCCATTGATTCATAATTACATAGAAACATACTTTATAAATGAAATAATACATTATCTTAGGAGAATTTAATGAAACTTTCAACAGTGAAGCAATTGCTAACTGAATATATATAAAAGTTTAATTCTTTTGATATTTCCCCAAATAATCTGATCTTTTTTCAGAATTTATTGTTTTTTTTCCCCTACATTGCTTAGATGACAATTTGCTGTTGTTGATATTGGTTGTGAAATAAAAATCCATAACATAGTGAGCCTATTCTGCAAAATTGAATATATCTATGTATTTCAGATTAATTGGAATTTTGAAGTCCTCAAATTAAAATTTATTTCAAGGGCAAGTTTTTCTTTGCTCTTTAGGTCATTATAATCCTCAAAAGTTATAGGACATTTTCTGTCTGATTCTACTCAATTGCAAAATTTTGAATTTTGCCTCTGTTCAAAATTGCCCTGTGCTATTATTATTTTTTGGTTTTGAGGTTAGGAAAGTAAGTAAATTTAATTTGAGTATTTCTCAATTTGTGTTTGAAGCCTGAGGAATAAAATGTAATTTAAGTGTTTTACAACCTTTTAGCTTTCTAGATGCTGCTTGATCATTTTTAATCTCATAGTGGCATACATTCCAGTATACAGTTAAATCAAAGGAGACACTCAGGGGCTTTGGGGAACAACCTCTGGAGGTTCATACTGGTTATGTGAATGCTGGACTATACTCACCCTGACAGAAGGGTCCACCTTTGGAGAACAACTGTGGATACCAGTGTTTGCACTTTGCTATGCAAAGAGGACCAGGGAAACCAGGTTTTGGAAGTCAAGTAGGCCTTTGGATTTATAATTTTGGTAAAATATTCACAGATTTTTTGTTTTTTTATTAATATTCATTTGGCAACTTTATAGATAAAGGCTTGAAAGATGAGAATGTGCGTATAAGGCAAACTATTCAAACTTAAAAGCCAAGGTCCTCTACGTGGTTGTGAGTATCGGAAGTATTCTTCTGATTTTGTGGAAAAACACCTAGGTTCATCCATTTTTAATCACATATGATAATGATAATCGATTTTTTCTCAGCCCCTGATATTAAATCTCATATAGAGGCAAAATGGAGCTTCTGTGGTATTGAAATAATATGTTCCTATGTTGATTTATTTCAGAATTTTGTTAAGGAAAGCATTTCAAATACTTTTTATATAAATTCTAAAATGAGGCAATTATATAACTATTATAAGTATGGATTGGGTCTCATTTTTTACTGTGCTACTTTGAGTCTGAAAAAAGTGATGTTGTTCACTTGCTGAGTCATGTTCAACTCTTTGCCACCCTATGTGCTTCAGCACACCAGGCTTCCCTGTCCTTCACTGTCTCCTGGAGTTTGCTCAAATTCATGTCCACTGAGTTGGTGATGCTAATCATGTTACCCTCTACTTCGCTCTTCTCCTTTTGCCTTCAATCTTTTCCAGCATCAGAGGCTTCTTCAATGAGGTGTTTCTTTGAATGAGGTGGCCAAAGTATTTTAAAATGTTCTACCAGTGAACTGAGTCAATTAGGACTCAGTTGTGTCTGACTCCTTGTGACCTCATGGACTGCAGCCCTCCAGGCTCCTGTCCATGGAATTCTCCAAGCAAGGATATTGGAGTGGGTAGCCATTGCCTTTTCCAGGAGATCTTCCCAACCAAGGAATTCAACCAAGGTTTCCTGCATTGTAGGTAAATTCTTTACCACCTGAGCCACCACACTCAATACTTTGTTTTAAAAATTTCAACTTAGCAGTGTTTAAAGAGAATTCTCAAGTAGTTTAGTGAGCAAAGAGTTTGAACATACTTTGAGCCCTCTCCAGGCTCAGATAATCAGCTATAAACTATTTGATTCCTTATGGATCCCACCATGGAATCACTAATGTATCTCAGCCTTGATTGATATTTATAGATCTAGTTAAAATATAACTTTGAAATCAATTTACTTATTTCCAATAAAAGAATTTTCTATAGAAAGACCTTATACAATGTGGTGGCTACTATGTTAGAGGAAATACAAACCATTTTATTTTTTATTCAATGTCTTTCTTATTAAAATCTATAAATTCCAAATTACCTTTGTGAAAACATAAGTCTTGCAGGATTTACCAAAGACTAATCACTTTAAATTATTTCTATGATAAATATGTACATATACAGATTCAAAGTGGAAATTGAAGAGGAAACTATCCTAAGATGAAGCTTTATATAAAGTTATGACTTCTCCATTATCAAGTATAAGAAGGAAAATATTCTGAGAAATGGCCTTCATGTAACCACACAATCACATACACATTTGCGTCCATATATGTCTTCATGAAGAATACTTAGAGTAAATGACTACTCAAAATAGTGACTTAGCTGTTGATATGATTTAAGTATGATATGCATATAAAATTTAAGTACCCAGCATATGGAAAATTCACCAAGAAGTTAAGGAACAGTTTTGCAGAGGGGGGTTATTTTGTGTCTAGCCTCAGCCTAAGCTTCAGCACTGGCCATGATTGAAGCTGATTCACAGAAGTGATTTTCAGAGAGCAGAAAAAATTATCAAATAATGATAAATCAAAATTTTAGAAATTGTGATTTAATGCACACACTGTGGCAATTAAATACAAATAAGTGCTTTGGCTTAGATTCTTAGTGTACTACAGTGTAGAAGTCTGGACCAAAGAAGGGCAATGTACGAAATCATTTTCAGCAATGCTGAATGTTCCGTAAATGATTAGTCATTATTTTATTTGTTCCTGTGGACCTCGATCCATGCTTAGATCCATTTCCCTTTTGATTTAGCTGAATATACAGATAATACACACAGAAATTCAGGTAGACTTATTTATGTCAGTAAAACCTTATTAAATGAGCGTGATTATAGGTACATAGGACATGCATAAATAACATTATTTTTAAAAATAACATTATTTATTTAAAATAAATAACATTATATATATATATATATATATATATATATATA